>CAMPDV010005634.1:0-40546 GCA_946699065.1 Loxodes magnus | reverse complement strand
CTAAAACTTCCTTAAATGATAAATTTTATTTTATTTATCAAGTAAAAACTTTAAAAAACTTTAAATCCTAAAATAAAATTGAATAATGTAATAAAACATGCAAGTATTATATTTAAATTTTATTTTCTTTATAGTTTTTTTATTTATAAACTATCTGAATTATATAGAAAAAGCAAGGTAATAATAGATTAAAATTAAGACATTGGTATTCCAAGATTATTTAATAGAAGCTAAATAAAAATCTACTATGAATTAAAGTCTATTGATTTTTAAAATAGTTTTTTTAAAGTTAATTATTTATAATCAACTGATTTCTTATTTTCCATATGATATATTAAAGACTACAGCTAAGCTTATTATTAGCTTTATTAAAAAATTTAAGCTTAAAAATATAAATTTAAAGTATCTATTATAAATAAGCTCTTTAAAATCATATTCATTCTTTATTATCATCTTACTTGTTTTAAATTTTTATTTTCTGAAGCTTTATAACTTTCATAGTTTGAAATATCTAATTTTTTAGCATTTATTCAAATCCTTTATTTGTAAAAACATTTTCTAAGAAAGTAATAAAAAAGAAACGCAATTTCTCTATATTTTGGAATGTTTTATCGAATTAAAAAGTTTTTAAGATTAGAAAAATGTTTCCTTAATAAAGAATGATTTAAAACGAAAAAAAGTTTATGAGATAAAAGTACTAATTAAAATATTAAGATTCTCTTATCATTTAAGTAAATAAAATAATAAATTTTAGACCTTCTAATTTAACTCAAAATTTATCTTTTGCAAAAAGACTTGTTTTCTTTTTCACTTTCAAAGGCAATTAATTTATTTCAAGTATTTATATCTATATTCTTAATTATGAATCTGATTGTATTTGTAAGTTATTATATATAATAATATTCTTTTTTAATTCTTAGGAAGACTGTACAAAATTTCTAGGTTTTTAATAAAGTTTTTAGATATTTTTCACTTTATGAGTTTGATTTTTACGTTTTTGGCTTTATGCTAATTTCTTAGTTTATTTATTTGAAAGATAATAATTAATTTTAAGATTATTGATTATAGCATTTTCCTTTTCGTCTATAACTAAATAAAAAATAAGCTAGGAAGTTAATTCTTAATTTAATTTTATTAGTAATTGAGAAATTATTACTTAATACAATTTCAAGCTATATAATTTGTATATTTATGAGAATATAATTTATCTTCACTATTTCTCATAATTTATAATTAATTACTTTAGCTGATTTCATATTTTTCTCTTAGCATTTTTTATTAATTTCAAATAAATTTTAAAAGTTGAAGAACTTTATAAGAAAGAATTTGATGTAAAAAGATAAAAAAACCGAATGAGCTAATCTTATCACTTTATAATCTAATTTAAAAGAAAAAATATTAGTTTAGTTAAATATATCTTTGCACCAAATCTTTGACTGGAAGCTTTATAAAATAAATTTCAGCTACCTTTATTTGTTATTAATCAAGAAAATATTTAATTGAGGAATCTTCTTTATCCTTGAAGTTGTTAGTCAAAGAAATAAAATTAAAAATAATTTCTCCTTTACTTGATAATTTTTAAAATAAGCTTAACAAGCTTTCAGAGTATGATAAGGAATTATTTTAATTTAAATTAACTAGATCATTTTAAGTTAAAATAAAATGAACATTTTATTAATTCCTTTGGCGCTTTTAATTTCTTTACCAGACTCTCAAGTTTTCTATGCTTAAGATCCTGATGTACATATATATTAATATTCTTATTCTATTGTCAGTTGAAGTTGCTAAATAGCTAACTATACAATATTTTTAAGGAATTCAGTCTTCTTAAGAAAGTAAAATATCAATATACGAAATCAGTCTTTTGGCTAACTGTCATAGTTTTAACTTATATATAATCTCTAAAGATTCTTAAAGCTCTTATATTTAAATTTTTTATATTAAAAAACTCCGAGGCCGGGGATTGAACCCGGGTCGTCTGCGTGACAGGCCAGAAATACTAGCCACTATACTACCTCGGATGTTATAATTGATAATATAAAAAGCTTAAATATAGAAAATAAATGAGTTTATTAATTAATTGTAATAGAAAAAAGTCTCTATATAAGATATAAATATTATTAATTAATACCTAATAAACGAGATTATAGAGCGCTTAGCTTCTCAATGGTGCGCAGCTCTTTAATAAAGATTTTTAAAGTTAAAAAAATTCCTTTCTGAAGTCTTCCACAGTGCTAGAATTCTCTTGTGAGTTTTGTCTTCTATAGGGCCGCTATCAGAATGCTACCCTAAGAAACCTTTGTATCTGATATCTTTCATCATTAATGCTACTTGATGCCTCTTCAATCTTTTCTTCTCTTCTCTTGACTGGTTCTTCGCCTTCCTGGTTTCAGAGTTTAAGTCAATTTCAGTTGGAGGATTGCTCAACCTATTTATTTATATATAATATGCTATATTATAATAAAAGCCTCCGTAGCTCAATAGGTTAGAGCGTTTGGCTGTTAACCAAAAGGTCGGTGGTTCAAGTCCACCCGGTGGCGTTTTTATATCACATAATACAGTTCTCTAATATGCCTTAAAAAAGCCTCCACGCGGGCTCGAACCACGGACCTTTCGCTTACTAAGCGAATGCTCTGCCAACTGAGCCATAGAGGCTTATATTTATTATCATTATGCTTAATTAAATAGTTAACACCTTTACAGTAGATTAATTAATTTTATGGTGTATTAAAGCTGTTTAGTAGTACTAAGAAATAGATATAGAATAATACCTTAGTTATATATAAATAAGATTAACTATTATTATTTTACCTAGCGGTAAGAGCTTTACTATATTAAGTCTAGCTTACAATCTAGTAAAGAAAACTATAAATGAAATTCTTAAATTTATCTCTTTTTTCAGTTTAAATCAGCAAATACGTTAAATGCAAATCTTCAGAATATTAATTCCTATAATTTCTAAATTCAACTATTCAATCATTTTACATAAAAAAGAAAGAAAGGATATTTATCTAAAGTTTAACTTATTAAATGAATGATTTATATTTTGTTTTTAAATAATAATAACTATAGATAGAAATTCTTTAAATAAAATATCCAATGTTTGGATATTTTTAATTTTCAAAGACATGAAATTATCTCACATTATGTTTATATCTTCCCTTATTTTCTATTTAATATATTTCCAAAAACTTTAACTAAATTTTCTTTTAAATGATGATATTAAAATTTTTAATTAAGTTTATAATTTATTTTTAAGTAATCTCTTCTTAACTATTCCTTCACCTTTATATCACTATAAAAAGCAAACTTTTCTTTTGCAAGATACTTCTGAAATTATTTTATTTCTGTGATCTTTTTTTTTCTAAATAGTGAGCATTCATCCTTTCTTTACTACTGCATTATATGTTCTTTAATTTATTCGATAACGATAACTATTATTGTTAATAATAAAAATTATAAAAGAGACTTTAATTATATTTCATAGTTAGTTCAACTTTATTATACATAATTGAATATGAAAAATTCTAATAAATCAGTCAATGAAAATTGAAGCATCTTTAAGTTAAGAAATAATCTATTATTTTCGAATATAATTAATTTTATAGCTTTCATTGCTATTATTTTTATTAATATTTATTAAACTTCTTTCTTTCGTAATATTTAGAAGCAATTTATACTTAGAATGTTCTAAGTCTATTCATTTTTATCCTTATTAAATTTAAAATGCTTAGTTTAAAAAATTTGGTTCAAATATAATTTTAAGCTTTTACATATCTTTTTTCCTTTTAAAATTGATTTATCTCTTGCTCATTTGTTGTGCTTATTGACTTATCTCTATTTTTCCATGCTTTCTCAGTACTGATGTAATGATAGTGAAACATTATTTTAAAATTAATGCTCTCATTAGCAAGGTCTTTCTTGATTTTAAATTAGCTTTACTCCTAATCTTAAGTTTCACTTTATATTTAAGAAACACTTGATTAGAAAGATTCGCTGATTTCATCATATCCATCTTATTTTGTCTATTCTTTTGAATAAACAATATAATATTAACTTGTCTCAGAATAACGAAAACAAGAGGTTATTTATCTGTCCCTTTTACTTTTTCAAGATCTTCTTTTGCTATTGAGTTATGGAATTTTTTAATAGAAGTACCTTCATATTAAAGATAACCTATAAAGGTTTAGTTGCAGCTATTTCAGCTTCTTATCCCATAGTTAGAATATTCTTAATAACTTCATTTTGATTTTATTTTTATTGTTATGTTTTACTTTCATTAGCTTCAAGATAATTTGCCTTAAGACATCTCATTTACCAAACAAGAGCTTCATCCTAATTGTCTTTATTATGTTATAACTCTTCTATCAAAAATTAGAAGATTTAGCTATTTTCTCTTGTTTTTAATTGCCTCTACTTTTGTTCTTCAAGCTTCTCCAAAAATTAGATAAATACTTTACTCAATACTTCATGACTGCTACTCTATTGATTTGGCATATTTAATAATATCCCTTATTACTTTATAATTTATTAATGAATCCTTGCAAATAATATATAGGAGTAGAAAAGCTGGATAGATACTCCAAAGTAGGTGAACCCAATAGAACGGAAAAAACAATTTCCGTCGTTTTTTATGGTTCTATAAGAATTGTGTGTTTATTAAAATTCTTGAAATACGCTTTTGTATCTTTATCAAGCTCATTTTCTTATAATAATTTGCTTAAAGCTTTACGCGGATAAACTTAAAATTCACTCAAATGCTTTCTTTGCTTTTCTTGTTCCTTCTCCATTTATTCGCACTAAAAGGTAAAATTTCTTAAATTTAAAGGAATTTGAGTGTTCTCAGTTTTAAGTGTAATAAATAAAAATTTTAATATAAGTTTTATCTTTTAATTATATTTAGCTTAAGATTATACAAGTTGTAAATTGCTTTGAGATAAAACAATTTAATAAAATTTCCAAATTATATAAAGGTTAGAGTGAAGGGATATTCAAGAATGAATCTTAAAATTTGCAAATTAAAAAATGAAGAATCTTGTTAAAAGAAAGAACTAAAAAATCATAATAATTAATAAAGAAAAGAAAAGTTTTGAAAATTTAAGATTTTTTTATTTTGAAATTAATAATAATTATTATGAAATAAGCTATTTAGAACACTTTTATACAAAAATTCTATTAATAAATAATCTAATAGAAGTGAGTTTTTATATAATTACTTGCTATAAAGGCAAAAATTGAATTTTATTTAGAACTATAAAGAATAGTATTTGATCTATATGAGTAAAATTACTAAAATGTTTATTCTTAAAAATTAGTAATTTTTGAATATACTGTGACTTAAATTTGTTTTTAGATCAAAAATAAAGACAATAAATTTCAAAAGTTCATTAGAATAAACAAAAGTATATGAAGAAAAATTTATTTAATCTCTTGATTATCTATTAATAAAAAATTCTTATATTTGACAAATAATTCTTAGATAGTATAAACTAGAGAAGTCTAAATGTATTTATAATTATTTTAAATAAAATAAATTCATCTATTCATAACTTTATTATTTAACCAAAAATTTCATACTTTTCAATTTTCTTTAGAAACTTATTTTCTTTTTTATCATGGACAGTGCTAATATCCTCTACTTATAATAGGATAAAAATAAATTTAAGTAAGATTTGAAAAAAATATAAAACAATATTCTAAAATTTAAAATTATTTAGCTAAAATAAATTTTTAAACTTATCATATTTTGCAAAAAATAAATATATACCTTTATTATGAAATCTCTCATTTAATTTTTCTTATTTTATTTAAAAAATTTATTGGTTTCAAGTATGTTTGATTTAGCATTAATAAACAAAGACTTTTTATTTTAATTTTTATTAAACTAAATTAAATTTAAATTTAAATATCCCAATTTAAAATAGTTTTTCTTATAGCTTTAATTATTCCACTAACTTAAATTATAATTACCACTATAATTATTTTAATCTCTTCATCAAATTTAATTTAATTTTAAATTTTAAGTTTATAATTACTAGTAACTAAATGATGCTATCTCTTTATTTAATAGCTTTAATGAAAAAGCATATATTTAAATATCCCTAGTGGTTTCTCAGCTTAGTCATTAAATAAATTTCTATAATGAGACTAATATCTTAATAATAATAATTTTATAAAAATAAATAAGAAAAGTACTATGTTCATAAGCTAAGTTTGCTATTACCTTTAGATTTATTTAATATAAAGAAGATTTAATAAATAAAGGCTATGATAGATTAAAGTGGTAATAATCTATTTAATTTTATATATCTTAATTTCTTCAATACTTTAATTAAAATAATTAGATAACTAAAAGAAAAATTTATCTAAATTATTGCTTATATATAAAAATATTTTATTAATGACACTATAACCTAAGATTTATCAGCTATTATTTATTTCTATAACTAATTAATAAAATATAATATACTTTTAGTTATTTAAATTTATAAAATTATCTTAAAAGTATCATTATATTAAGTTATTAAGCTTTAGTTTTTATTGATAAATATACAATCATTAGATGTAATACTCATATTAATAAGTTTATTTTCTTTAATTAAATAAGTATTTATTTGGTTAAGCACCAACAATATTACTATATCTAGAAGATAAATTTAATGTTTAAGTAATAATATATTTTATAGATTTGATATTATACAGCATATAGTTATAGAAATCTCTTATATTTTAAGATAATTTAAGAATCAAACTTAATTTATTTACTATTGAAAAAACGTGCTGCTTTAGTCTGATTTAAATTTTTTCTAAGGTTGCTATATTCTAAATAAAACAAAATATAAAGGATGTACTAAGATTGTTTATTTGATGGTAACTCTCAGATTTATTAGAAATTAAATTGATATACCAGATCCCAAAAAATTAAAGGTATTTTATATTTAAATTATAGAAAATTATTCTTTTTAATTTTAGGCAGCTTCACCTTATCCTCTTTCAAGCTATACAATAATTTTTATTCCTCGTTTGAATAATTCATCAAAATTTGATTTTTCACTCTAAATATAGCCAAAAATTAGAGAGAAGGTAAATAATTTCTTTTTATAATATTTGTTATATTTAAGTTTGTTTCTTAGTCTATTTAATTCAAATAATTTAATAACTTTTCCATTTATTCCTTTAAATTATCATCCACTCCTAGTTCAATTAAATAATTATTTTATATCTCACTTTTCAATTTCCTCAATTAGTCCAGAAATAGATTTGTTCTCTATTTCAAATAAATACTTATTGATTTAATCAGGATATTCCAGAATCCTTATAACTTCCCCTATTTACATAATCTCATTTAGATTAATTACTATATTTTAGAGATGTAAAATAGCTATAATTCTTATTTGTTATGCTTATCAAATATAAAAGCTTAATTCTATTATTAGATGCTTTTAATTAATTATTAGCTTTCAACTTGAAACATTAAAATATGATAAACAGAATAAAATTTTTCTATTTAATTGAATGAGGGAGAGTAAATAGCTCCAATTTAGTCAAATCTATATAAATATACATGAATAGTAGACTTTTTCAAAATCATTCTTATTTCAGAATCAAAAAATATTTAGAGCTACTTTAAAGAAAAGTTTAGGATACACAGAAGAAGAAGGAAGGAATATTAAAGATAATTAAATGATAAAGACTTAAACAGAAAATAGCAAACTTTAGTTAAGAATGTATTAAATCAAAATTAAAAACGAATAACTAATGTAAGTGATCTATAAGATTTTAAAATCAGTTTGATAAGATATAACTCAAGAAATATAGATCTTTCTAATTTGAAATCCAGCATTCACTATTTAATAAAATCTAAAATTATTTTATATCATTAAAAAGGATTATAGAGTAAATTTTCTTTCATTTGAACTTAAAGAATCATAACACTGAATTTATAAAAAATAATAAAAACATTAAGTTATATCTATTAAGAAGGATATAGAATTTAAAGTTTGAGAGTGTATTTGTAGAATATATTTACCCCAAAATTTGATTTTTCTTTAACTAAAATCCTTAGAAGTAAATAATTCCTTTATTAAATAATAAAAATAAAAAATATATCAAAATCATAAGACTTAATATGAATCAAGCATGAGAGTTAGTGAAATAACAATAATTTTTTCGAGAATAAAGTAAGTTTAAACATATAATAAGCTAATAAATTAGAAATATCCAACAAAATAAGTAAGCTGATAGTTATCTTTGCTATAATGAAAAATCTTATTTAAACTTTTAAGCAAAATCATATAGTACAATACTTTAAACATAATAGCTAAATAAAATTATTTATAAATTATTACAATAATAAAGACACTAGCCTCTTAGAATTAATTAATAGGCTGAGATTGTTAATTACAAAGCAGAATCACTTAAGTTTTTATATTAGGATTTATACATTAACAAACTTTATAAACTAAAATTATTTATTAAGTTTGAGTTTATCCTTTTTACTTTATTTTTTAAACAGCAAACTAGTGAACCATTTCATCAACTAATTTACATCTTTCTTCTCTACTTCTCTTCTACTCAACTTTTCCTATTGCTCCTTTATAAATTTTCTTTTTCTATACTCTGTAGTTCCTTTTACTTCCTTTTCGTTATTTTTTTCCTCAAATTTAACCTTTGATTCTTCCTCCTTTTTTACTTGTAAATCAAATTTCCTAGTTCCTGACTTTTATCTTCTATTTGTTTAATTTTTATGTTTTTTTATTATCTTTTCTTTACTTTCTTTTCTCTTCTACAATTATTGTGATTTATTCATTTTTCTTTTCTTCTTCTACCTGTTCACTTACATTTAACTAAATCATTTAACTTTATTTCATTTCATTAAATAAACCTGTCTCATACCTTTAATCTCTTCCTTAGTCTATTACTATAGTTTAAGAATCTCTACTTGCAACAATGCTGCTAACTTAGTTTCCGTTTTATTTTCTGCTTATTTTGCTTATAAGTTTACTAAGCAATAGTTTTAATAAAATTATTAAGCCTACAGTTAAATTCAATAAATTTAGAATGCTTATAAAACTATAATGCACTTACCAGTTTCGTCAAACATACTACTAGTAATCAACTTTCTATGCTAATTATCAAAAGTAATAAAGCAGTAATCTAAGAGAAAAATAACAAAAACAACTATTTCATTAAGTAAGTTTAAGTATTGATCTACTTAGGAAAGGTAGGGGCTTTAGTTAAGTCAAATAATAAATTTATGCAACACTGAGAATAATCATAAATGTAACTTATAGTTCTGGATATTTATAAGCGAAGACAACAAGTATACTTATAATAAATCTTCTTAATACAAAGAAGACATAATAAAAAGAGATCCATTAGTTGTCTTTATACTTAAACTCTTCAAACAAAGTATTATACTTTACCAGCATTTGTTCTTCTCCCTACTTTGCTTTTACATTTTACTCATTTAAGTAACTTAGGAAATTGTAAAGCCTATGAATAAAATCATAGTAATCTAAAAATTAAAAAATTACCAAAAAAACAAAAGCTAAAATTGAATTAAAACAGGCATATCAGTTGTATCACTATAGATTTTAAAGCTACAGGAAAATAGCAACTCAAATCTGAAAATTATTTACTATTCCAAATCTAATGAAAGAGCAAAACTTGAAATGAGATAAAACTTGTCTAAAATAAGTGATTTAGCAAATATTTGAAAGAAAGAGACAGAAAATGAGAATTAGAAATTAGATTGATATTTCAACTAAAGGACGGTAAATGTTTGATAATATGGTGTACTCATTATAACTGTATGTGTTAAGATTCTCATTAACTAATTTATTTTGTTCATCTCCTGTTAAAAAGAAAGCCTAAAGTTCGAAATCGAAATTAAAAAGTCCTGTCTATCCTAGGTCATATAAATATTTTAGATTCTAAGGAAAATTTAAGTTTAGCATCCCACTAATACTTACTAATTCATTGAGTAAAATTATTACCCAAAATAGAGTAAAACCTGTTGTACTTCCTTGCTATATGACAGTAATAACAGTTGCTTAAACTATGCATGATGTAGATAAAACTTAATTAGTTTTTGAAATAGTTTCTATATATTACTTTACTTATTCTGAAAAGTCTTCATTATATTGGTTGGTCTATTCAGTTTTATTGGCAACTGATGTGGTACAATTTTAATTTATTCAGTCAAAGGAATTTTCGTTCTAAATGCAATGTTGTTCTTCAAAACACAATGGGCATTTAGAAATGTCATCAAAACATCCTTTACATTATTAATTACACGTATTATTAAAGAGGAAAAATGATTCAGAGCATCTTAGACATTCAAATTTTAAAGTCTGATTTATTATTGCAGTTTTCACAACTAGGAATTATTTAGCAAGAACTACATTTTCCATCTAATTCGAAGGTATTTTCATCACAAGAATCAACACAACTATTATTTGAAGCTAGAAGATAGAAATCATCACATTTGAAGCAAGTTGTTCCGTTCTCATTGCAATTCTAGCAATTTTATATGGATTAGTCACATTTTAGACAGCTTAGTCTTTAACGAAATAAGTTTTGTTTGGACAGTTTTGGAAGCAAGAGTTTTCGAACCACACAAAAGATTCTTGACATTTATAGCAAACTTGACCATTCTCGCTGCAATTCTTGCAATTTTATATGGATTAGTCGCATTTTAGACAAGCTTAGTCTTTAACGAAATAAGTTCCGTTTGGACATTATTAAATGCAAGAGTTTTCGAACAACACAAAAGGTTCTTAACACTTATAGCAAAGTCGACCATTCTCGCTACAGTTCTAGCAATTTTATATGGATTAGTCGCATTTTAGACATACTTAGTCTTAAACGAAATAAGTTTCGTTTGGACATTACTATAAGCAACTGTTCTCGAATCACGCAAAAGGTTCGTAACATTAGAACAAATTGTTCCGTTTTAATTGCATTTCTCACAATTTGATATGGATTTTTCACATTTTTTAGCATATCTAATTTTATACGTAATAATTATCACTTGGACATTTCTCTACGCAACTTCCGTTATATAAAAAGTAACTTCCAGCACATTTTGTGCAATATTAACCATGAACTTCACATCTTTCACAGTTATCTATTTCTTCACTGCAAAGCTTACATTATGAATCGATTTAGGTTAGAAAATATTAATCTGAAATGCATTTAATACATAGCTTATTTATATCACATCTCTCACAATTCTTTATAGCTAAGCTACAAGATTAACAAATTGTATCTTAGTCATAGTCTTATTCTACTTCTATACAGTTAACTTAGCATGAGTTATTTGTTAACTTTAGTTAAATGCTTTCGCACTTGTAGCATATTTTTCCATCTTATGAACATTCAGAGCAACTCTCTATATTATCTTAACATTTCACGCATTACTACTCTTTAAGGAAATACCCTGCTTTGCATTATAAGCATTAGTTATCATTACATTTAAAGCAGAAGTTAAATTATAAATCACAAGGTTAGCATACTTCATCTTAGTTGTAATCTTACTCAGTATCAACACATTAATTATCGCACTATTTGTTGGTAAGTTTTTTACCTTACTAACAGGAAAGGCATTAACTACTATTACAACTAATGCAATTAGAGTTATATGTTTTACAAGAAATACAAACATTTCCTTGAATATAGAATGAACTAGAACATTTAGTACAAATATCTCCTAGTTAATTACATTCTTCACAATTAGAAATAGTAGCATTACATAAATCACATAAACCATCTAAATTTTTTATCCTATTAAGTGATAGGACAGTTTTACTAGCAAAGGTTTTCAAGAGATAGTTTTAAACTGCAAATACAAGCATCATTACTAAAATAGAAAGGACTTTCGCATTACAAGCATTCGCCTTTGTCTGATCCATAACATTTACTACAAAAAAAGTGGCATTAAAGCTAAGAATCATAAGTAGTGAAATCTTGATTAGGCTAATTTAAAATATTTTGCAAATCAGCCAAAGTTAAAGCATAATTTTTTATAATATTTTAAAGAATAAATAAATCCTCTGTATATATTTCTATCCAGCTAAGATAATTGTACTCCCTGAATCAAGGTCTATTCAATTAAGAATAGATTTCTCAATGTATTAGAACTAGTTATTAAGTTAAGAATGAGTCATAGCAATTAAAAGTTTTCCGTTTTTTATAAAGGAAAATCCTATAAATACTCATATATTGCTGACAAAATTCGCAACCAAATCATATTAATTTTAATTACTTCAAGCATAGTACAATTTAGAAAAGAAAGTAGTTTTTTGATTTTAGCTGTCTTAAATCAAGGATAATTAATACAAACAATCTTAAGAGTTTTATAGCATCAAAAGAGTACCTAAACTACTTGCCTAATTGTTTTAATCAAATTTTATCCATAAAGAAACACTTATCTAAGTCTAGCCTGCTGGATTATATCCAAAGTCCTAAAAATTTAACATAATTACGGAATGTGTGTCAGTATAAAATGTAGGTATATTAGGAACTTGAATATAGAAATAATCTGATATAGATTTAGTAAGCGAAATTATCGATAATAACAAAGTCAAATGCCCTTTTCATTTTATAATTATTTTAAAATCCTCTATTAACCAACTAACTTTAAATTTCAATTCAGCTTTAAAATAAAAAATGGTTCAAAGGTTAAAATTTTTAAATTAAATAAATAGAATTATAACAACAAAGACTTTAAAGAGATTTTGAACAAGAGCAAGTATAAAATAATGCTCTTTATTCTTTAATTTGAACAGTTTTCTTAATTTTTCTCTTATATAAACTTAATAAATCTTTTAAGAAAACCTTTCTCTTTATGTGTTGATATACCATTTTATAAAGAATAGGTAAAACTTTTCATTCATAAGATAATAAAATGTTTAATTTAACAAAGCTAGTCATTAAAGTAAATTTTACCATTTCATACAAAAGAAATCTTCGCTACTTAATCTTAAAACATTTAAGTGTTAAGATAAAAAATAGTTTTTTATCTGGAAAGGTTCATAAATTATCTTCTAATATTATTAAAGCATAGCTTGTCTATTTCTATTCTTCTAATTTTATCCTTATTATTTTAAGCTTAATCTAGATAACTTGAATAAACCCTATATGAAAAACTAAGTTTTAGCATGTCTATTATTGAAAAATTAATTTAAAGGAAACTACTAAGAGAAAGAATATAAAATTTAATTGATATATCAGTAACCAATTAGAATGCTTGATGAAATAAGTCTATAAAGTAAACTTAAGCGTAATTTATTGTTCTATTTTTAAAGCTATTTAAAATACCTAAAGGAAAATAGCTATACTTTCGGATAACTTAATAATATTTAAGTACTTAGCCTCTTTATTTTCCTCTCACTGTAAAAATTTAATTTCCTTATGTAGTTCTATGAAGAAATAAATTTACTTACTTTTTGTTAATAATAATTGAACTTTACTCATAGACTCATCATTCTCTTATATTTACATCCTCAGTATCATATTAAAAATAATCTTAGGTATTTAGAGATGAGTAGGTTCCTTATTCACTAATTAAAGAAACCCTAAATTTATAAGAAAAAAATTTGATAAGCTAATTAAATTGATTAAAGAGAAATTAATATTTTATACATACAACTTAAATTTAATATTTATCTTATCTTCCTTTTCAATTCATACACTGTAAGCTAGATTAAGAGTAATTATCTTAGACTAAATTTAGAAATAATTTAATTTGATAATAGATAACTAGGATAAGACATTCAATTATTAAGGGTTCCTTTTAATTATTTCTTTATATAAAAATACACTACAATTTTGGTTTCAATCTAGCAATTTCTTATCTTGCACACTTTAATATATTTTAAACTATCTAATTCTACATTTATCTAAATTATCTATTCTAAGAACTAAAGATAGTTCGTTTCGAAAGTTAAAAGCTAAAATAACAGAGTATAGCTTATTTTAAAACATTCCTTTAATTTATAAAATTTGATATATTTTTAAGGAAATTGAAATTCTATCCATATAAGGATTTTTATCTTTTAAGCTTTATTTACTATTAATTATATAATTGAGATAAAAAGATCTAAGCAAGAACTTAAAAAATATTTTAAGAAATTTTAAATTTATTAGCTATAATATGTTTAGTAAAGTTTGGATAAGTTTTAATTCAAAGAATAGATGGTTTTTAAATAAATTAAATAATTAAGAAATTAATAAAACCAACAACCTTCAAATTTCAATATCTAGTAAAAAACTGGATAGGCGAGTTATTCTGGTAGCAATTTAATTTAATTTTTATATTTTGTGTGATTTTAGTTTTAATATATTTAACTTAAAAAAAGAGTATTAGTTATAAAATAAAATAATTATAATAATTAATTTTAAAAGTATTAGATCATATTGAGAAATAAATTGAGTATGAGGAAGAAAGTTTAAAATTTTATTAGTTATAAAAGTTATATCTAACTAATTAAAAAGTGAAAATAATAGTTAAAAATATTATAAAAAATATATAAGAACTATAATAGAAGAGTAATGCAAATTATTTTATATATATCTAAAATTATAAGAGAATGTCTTAACTTTAACTTCTGAAAAATAGATCCTTTTATAATTAAAGAGTTTAAAAACACAAATTGGAGAGCAATTAATAAATACCTTTAAGTATTTAATTCTATTTTCTAAATTATTCATTTATTTTAAATAATTTTGATTATAACTTGAACATCTCTATTTATTTTTTATTTTTCTATAAGAATCTATTTATATAAAGGCTTAGTCTCTAAATTCTAAAAGTTGAATGTTTACAAATTCATGATTATAATTAAATAGGTCTTAAAAATTATTTTTTCCTTTAACAAAAGAAAAATGCCATGCTTAGAGATAAAAAGGAATATTTTATCCTATTTTAATAGCAAGATTCATAGTTAGTAAAGCATAAATTTATTAATTATATTTTTAATATTTAGGTTAAAAAGTAAAATTGATAGTGAAACTATTCCCCTTTGTACTCTTTTCACTTACAATCTCCTCGCCATGCAATTTAAATAAATAATTTTTTAATTTCATTAAATTATTTTTGCCACTTAACTTTTCATACCATTAGCATTATTTTTTTATTATTCACCTTAACTTAAAAGAAATTTACTAATGCTTTATCATTAAAGGAGAGCAAACGACTCATGAAAATATTTTAGCTTGAACTAAATAACAAAAATTTAAAAGAATAGCTTAAAATTTTTAATTCTTAATAAAAGATTTAATAGATAAATTATAAGAACTAATTTAATTTTTATTCTTTCCTTAAATTCTTAAATTACTTTATAATAGATAAATGTAAGCTTATTTTACATTATTTCGCAATTTAATTTAAGTTTTATACATTTAAGGCAAAAGAGATACTTTCATTTATTTATTAAAATCAAATTTATAGAAAGATTAATAATTAAAGTAAAATGCTTCAAAGCTTAAGATTTAGATTATAATTTGAATATTTAGAAAAAAATAATTTAGAATTAAATAATTATTAAGCAGTTTAAAGTTTCTGATCCTTGATGAAATTAAATTTTATATTTTTGTACTTTAAAATACATAGGGGACTATAGAAATTAATTTTTGCTTTATCTTAAAAGATATTCTAAAATTAAGTTATTAAGAATTATTTTAAATATTTTGGATTTTTATCTAATTTAGTTAAAAAAATTTAGAATAGCTTTATTATTCTCTTTCTAACTGGATCTTTTTGCTTTATAAAAAAGTTAAAGCTAACTTTTTTTAAGCCCATTAAAAATTATTATTTTTCCCCTATTTCTTTATTAAATATTTGAACCATAAACTATTTCTTCATTAAAAAGTTTGCTTATTTTAAACTTTTTATCTTAATAAATCTAAAAATTTTTAAGTTTGAAGTAATAAATGATTTCTATAAAGCTTTGTAAATAAAATAATTAAAAATAATAATGTTTTAAATTAAGATAAATTTTTATTTATTTTTTACAATTTTACAAGTTTAACTTCCACTCCAATACTTTTTAAACTAAGAAAATTATTTATTTTAAAGGAAGTAACTTATTAATTATATGATAATCTTAATTATCTTAAAGAAAGCTGCATATAAAATTAATAATTAATAGTTTTATATATATTTTTTTATTAAGAAATTGGTTAAAAATTTCTTTTAGATATATCTCAGATAGAAAGGAATATAAAATAGAACTTCTTTAGGTTTTTGCTTTCTATCAAATTTGGCTAAATAGAAACTTAAATTAATTTTAACTTAAAGAAATAATATTATTTCACTTTAAAGTTTTGAATTATAAATTTCTCTTTGTTGCATCCCTAGAAATTTAAAATTTTCTATAAAATACTTTAAAATTTAATATCCTTCTTTTTTAAAGATTTTAGAACTATTAATAAAGATTTTAATTTTCTTTATTATAATTTATCATTATCTTATTTTTAGATTTATTTTAGTAAAGTTCAATCTAGCATTTGTAAAATTTCGTTCAATTAAAATTGAAGACATTTAAAACGAACTCTTAGAGCTTTTGATAGAATTTTGATTTATAAATTAGATTTAAAAGGCTTATCCTTAAATGTATGTTGAGATATAATTATTAATGATACCTTTAAATTTATTTATAGATGCTAGTAATAGCCTTACACTAAAATAAAGCTTTTATCTTTTTATAATAGCACTTATTGTTTATCATTAAAGTTATATTAGAAACCAAATAATAAATATTCAGAAAATAATTTAAAATTATCACTTTGATTATCTAAATAAGAGACTATCCTTTTATTTTAAAAGAGAAAGATGCTGGAAGTGTTAGTATAAAAGAAATTATTTTTAAAGGGAGATATATTATATAATTTATTGCTTTTAATAATTTTATTTTAAATCATAGTGAGTAATTGATAGACTTATCAATTAACTTATTAATTATTATGTTTAAGTTTATTTATGATTAAGTCAATTATTTTCCTTTTAAAATTTAAGTATCTTATGACTTTCTTATGTAAAATATAAAAATTTATACTCAAATTAGAATAAGATAATAAGCTTATCAGATTAATTATAGTAGATGGTTTAAGATATTAAAGAAAAAATTGTTTATGCTATTATAAGCCTTTATCAATTAGTAAACTAACTGTTGCTGAGTGTGAGTAAAATTCATGATTTAACTAAGAGTACATTTTTTAAATATGACCATAAATAATATAAATAATTCTTCAAGATAGACTTTAATTCACAGACTATTTGAGTCAGAAGACAAACACTTCAACCATTATGAAATACAGAAGATCTTTATATTCTTTTAATTTAATTTTTTAATTTGATAAAAATTAAGCAAGTTATTTATCATTTAAAATATAATAAATTAAAATAAAAATTTTAGCAAAACGAGAGATTTTTAATAAGATGCTGTATACGATTGACCTCAGCTAAAACGAAGTTTTTACTATTTTTAAATAGTTGTTCGAAGGTGAACAACAAGGGACGGTTTCATCAGAGGTTGGGGAAGCTAAGTACCCATAATCGACTTTATGTCTTCCTCTGCTTTGGTAATGCAATGAGCAGCAAACCTGCCATGTCCTTGAACCTCCAAAAAATATTAAAGATTACGAGTTTTCTTAAATTTATCAGTATTGAACATTTTTATCAGTACTGAATAATTATACCAGTATTGAACAAGGTCTACCAGTATCTGATAATTTTATCAGTAAGAAACATTCTTGTCAGTATGAAACATTTTTTAAAGAGCTGCGCACCAACGAGAGTTCTACGCGCTCTATAATCAAATTTATTATTTATTATTAAAATAATTGATCATAAAAATTAATTGCAAAGCAAATTAAGAATTATTATTCTTTTTTAATGCAACTCTAATCCAATTATTTCAGTCTATTTAATTAAATGCACATACACTTATTATTATTATTCTCTTTAAGAATATTTAGATAATTTAGATAAAATTTAATTATATATCATTGCATAAACAAAAGTTAATTATTTTTCTCAAGTAGCTTTTATTGTATGATTTATAATCTTAATTCAAAAGAATATATTAATTATCACAAGTTAATTTAATTTTCTTACCTCTAAGCAACAATAATATTTAGATCTCTTTCAACTAAAACTCATAAGATTAAGTTTTTGAGAACTATTTTCTTTATCTATAATATAAAATATAATTATTTTAAATTTTATCTAGTTATAACCATTATTCACAAAAAGAAATTAAATTAAACATTATGCAATAATCACATATATTTTCTTAATCTTTAAGATATTAGTAGGAAATTCATAGCTAAAAGTAGTTTAAAATTAATTAAATTTAATTAACTAAAATAAATAAAAATTATAAGCTAAACTACATATCATTAAAAACATTTCGCTTTTAAAATATTTTACTATATTTAAATGAGTTTTTGAAGATAAAATTAAAAATAGTTAAAAAAAAAGAAATGTTTAGGATGTTTTAACATGCAATCTCATATAAAAATCTATAAAAACTTGAAGAACTTAAATTAATTTAGAAAATTAATTAAAGGTATTTTAAAGTCTTAGGATAATTACATATTTATATCTAATTTAAAAATAAATAATAATTGCAAATAAAGATTGGGATCTTTATAAATTAGTAATTTTTAAGAGCAACAAGGAATGTTAAAATAAAAAAAATTAAATTTAGAAATATTTAATATCTTTAATGCTTTGGTTTTAATAAATAAAATTTAAGATTATTGCATAGAATTTATTATAATTTTAAAACGATTTTTATGTCTTGAGATTATAACTATCTTTTATTATATTTAACTTTTTAAAAATAAAATATCAAATAATTATCCTAATATGCTTTTTTACGCAATATTATAAATTATTTTCTGTGAAGTTTTAATTGTTTACTTTTTATTTCTTTAACCAAGAATTATTAAATTTAATTTTTTATAATTTAATTTAATTTGAATTTTCTTAAACAAATATTTTAAAAAGAAAAAATTAATAATACGTTAATAAAAGCATTTTCTAAATAATAATATAAATAAATTAAATTTAATTAATTATCAAAATTATTTTAATTTTAAGATTATTTTAAGTATATAGTTTTTAATCCTTTTGATTTATAGAAATATTTATATTTTATTTTATATTCTTAAAATTATAAATTTATGTATTAAGTTATTAATAATTTAATCATACTAAGATAATTTAAAGTAATTTTAAATTTTAGAATACATTATATCTAATATCTTATATTTAAATCATATTTATATAATAAATTATTATAAGCTGATTATTATTTCTAGAGATTGTTATATTTCTTAGTATAGTTAGTGAAATTTAGTTATAATTATATTAGTAAAGTATAAATATTTAAGGACTTATAATGGGTTATTTGATTCTTTTTAGCATGATTTTTAAAATTTATGGATAATTTTAAGAAGATTAAATAATTTAACTATTATAATTAATAAAATTATTGCTTAATTATATAATTATATAATTATTATAATATTAACGTGCAGTCACCTTTAGAAGGCTTTCCACAAATTATTTTGTTTAAGTTTACTTCCTTTCTTTCATATAATCAGCTTTTAAATTATCTTTAATTCTCTTCAACTTTTTCTAACTTTTTGTTCGAGCAAATTAATAAAAATCTCGTTCTTATATAAATTAGTTGATTCTTATTATAATAAAATATAATAGTAAAAATATAGATTTATAAAGAGAAATAGGGTAATATGATTTAATTAATTAATTTGGTTATATATTTAAATTTGATATTTTATAATATTTTGATAATGATGAGGAAATATTATTTAACTACATAATTATATAAATATTCTAGTGGCAATCAATTTTATTTCTATATTAAATATTAATATAATCTTAATTTAGAAATTTTTCTTGTTTTATTAATTATTATTTTTACGAAGCTTGTTAAATTTTATTTAGCATTTATAAAAAATAATTAAATAAATAATATCCCATTAAATTTTTAAGAATGCTTGTAACTATTTTGAAATATATACCACTACAAATTAAAAATATGGCAAGTCCTTAAGAAAAAATTAAAAGTTTCATTAGATTAAAATACTTTTAATAAAATAGGGAAATAAATTACCCTTAATTTAAATTTAATTATCCTCTTTTATTTTTATAATTTAAGATACTAAAACAAAATTTTTCTCTTTTGAACGTATGTATGAATGGATTTATTTATATTAGACAATTGCTTGATAACAAATATTAAGTCTATCAAATTTAAAGATTAACACTTTTTCTATTAATTTTTTATTTTCATAAGACCTATCTAAGAATTATTTTAAATTCATAATATTTACCTTTAAATCTGCTAAAATTTAAATTTATTTTAACTATAAATCAAAAATTTCATTTAATTCTAGAAAAATATACAATTTTCATTTTTAAGGTTAACAAACTAAAATACACTAAAATACACTAAAAAACTATAATAATTAATAAATTTCATAGCTATTCAGAATTATTTTCCTTTTATAAAAGTCTTCTTAAAAGCTTAAAATTAAAATCTAAAAATTTAGAATTAATTTACATCATAAATATAAATATAATGGTTAAGCTTTTATTATAAACATTAAATTTAATTTTTATTCTCAATAAAATAGTCAAATATTTATTCTCATCTAACTATCATTCTGTTTCCTTCTCTTTTCTATTTTTTTTGCTTTCTTATTTACCCAACCAGGAATGGAGAAATTTATAAGAAAAAAGCAAGCTATATAAAGAGACAACCATTCCGAAAACTTGACAGTGAAGGGAGGAGAAAACCACCTAGAAATCAAGTTCCTATTGGTTGGATAGGGAAGTAGGGAGCTCTTAAGTAGACGATCCTTCTTTAACACTTTAATTTAATTTAATTTAATAGAAAACTTATTAATCTAGCTGCTTGAGCTAAAATTTACTCATTTTGCATCTTGACTCTGGGTTGTTTAAAATATATTATTAAGTTATGAGTGAGTAAAAGCTAAAAAAAGTTGCCCGCTTTAAGTAAGAGAAAATCCAACGAATACTAAAATATTACTAACAAAAGAAGCATTCAAATTATATGCTTAGCTTTAATTATTTAAAATAATTTAAGAATGGTAATTGGTTTGTTTGCTTTTAGAATCTTATTATATATATAAATAAATGTAGTTCAATACATCTTTGATTATTTTTATAAAAATTCCCTTTATTTTTGGCTGATTATATTGATCAAATTTAATTCAAGCTGTAATACTCATCTAAGTTTAATTAATAGGATTATATCCATAATCTTAAAATTTTTTAGTTGAGGGGGATTCTGTGCCATTGTAATATGTAAGTACATCCGGATCTATAATATAGAAAAAATAAGATTATGCTTTAGACACTTAAAGCAGCAAAAAGCATAGAGATAGAATATATTAGATTTAATTATAATTTAAAATAATAGAATTTAGTAAAATTGTATACATTCTTAATAAATTAAAATATCTTAGCTTTTATTTTATTAAATATTCCATCTCTTTAAAATTTAGTTAAGATTGAGACAAATTGTAATAACAATTATAAGACACTTAGTTAAATTTGAAAATAATAGAACAAAGGAATTTATAGTTTGATGATATAATAAAAATTATTAGAAGAAACTGGAATTATTTAAAAAGTAGAGTGGGAATTATAGCTAATAATTATTAGACTAGTTATTAAATAAAGAATTTATTTATATCTTACATTTTTTAATCTTTTGCTTTATCCACAAAGGAAGAAATAAAATGCTTTTATATTTTGGAATTTTATCACAAAATTCTCAATTTTAGAAATATAAAGATTCCAAAAAATTCCAAATTAGTAAAGATTTAGTGTAAAATAAAACTTATCTAAAAAAGTTTCTAGCAAAAATAGAAAATAAGTATTAAGAATTAATTGTTTGATAAATTTTTATCTAATTGATGAGATCTATATTATATTTAAAAAACATTAAATACAATTGCGAACGTCTATAAATGAAGGAATCAATGTTTTACATAAATAGACGTCAGAAAATTTCTTTAGTTTAAAAATTTAGAAATAATTATATCTATGTTTGCTTCATAAATTTACTCTGTTTCAAAATCTTGATTATAAAAAAGTTAAAAGATCACAGAGAATAAATTTCTATTTTTATAATTTTTATTAAATCCAAATTAAAATTTTTCAGACATGAAAAAAATTATAAAATTAACTTTAAATATTTGTATCCTTCTGAAAGAGCAAAATGTTTTATTAAAATAGAGAAGCTTACTATTGTGAAGAATTAAATGTAAATGTTTTGATTTATTAAATATGAATCTAATTTATTTTGCTTTTTGTATTTTGATGTGATATTTTCAGCTAATTAAGATTTTTCTAAAAAGATAATTAAGTTTATATTAATTATATGAACCTTCTATGTATAAACTAATTTTTGTAGTTATTATTATTTGAATTTCAATCCTCTTTGACGAAATTAGAAATATAGTAAAATAGGTCTATGTATTACATCTAACAAATTAGATAAATATATGGAACTAAAAACTATGTAGGATTTGAGTTATTAACAAATAAATGACATAAGTTAAATTTAAAATCTTTGATAATCGCACAATTCTTAATTAGCTGTGACGCTTTTCTTTTTTAAATTCTTATTTATACAATAAACATCATGATGTTATCTACTTTTTTAGAGAATAGAATTATCTCTTTTCTAAGAGAATATATAATATCAATTAAACTTAAATGAGCAAAGATAAATAAGCCTTCAAATTATTTTATTTAAAACTTTATTGTTTGTTTTATTAAAGCATAATATTTAATATATCTCAAGATATATCCTTAAAACTATATAAATTTAACTTTGATTGCTATATAAAAGATATTACAAAAAGAATACTTTTACCATTTATTTATGAATATAGTCTAAAATAGACATAGCTATTTTTTTCTAATTTATTGCTATATCCTACTAAATAATTAAAATCTTAATTTTTTGCTATTTATTTTTTGTTAAATAACGAGTCATACAATTTTTTATAGGTATTTGCTTAATTTTATTATTTAATGTCTTCTTTACTTATAAAAATAATTCTATATTTTGGAGAAATTTATTTTTTAATGTTTGGATATAAATTATTATAAAGCCATATATCCAGCATTCATATTTCCTTGCTTTCTTTTATTTGTTATTAATTTAATTTAAATCCTACTAAAATAGCAAGCAAAGAATAAAATCTCTTATTTAATTAAATTATTTTAAAGATATTTAGTTTTGATTTAGTTAAACAAAGATTATTGTAAAGACTTACCACTTTTTAGTTTAAAGCTAAATGTATCCAAATTTTAAATCATTTTCAAAGATATCTTATTTATCACTAAATTACTGAGTCTATTTAGTCAATTAAAGCTAAACTTTAGACTATATATTTTTAGCCTAATAAGTATCTAAAATAAAGCAACTAGATTTTAACTTAAAATTTGCTAAGGCTGATAGAATAAAAGCATATGCATTAATTATAAAATTGCTTTAAGAAATTAATTAAGAATGTTTATCAAAAATTTATTTATAAAGAAATATTTTAAATTAACTATATACTAGATAACTTACTTTATATCAGATCATACAATTTAGAACCCTATTTTTAATTTAGATTTACAACTCCTTATTTCTATTCTAAATATAAGCTAATTTTAGTTTAAAATATAAAATATTTGTTTATTTCTAATTACTAAACTCATATCATTTCTTAACTTATAATTCATTTTCATTCTTCTCATTTCAATCATTTAAAAAATCCTTCAACGTTTCAAGTCAGGCTTCTATACCACCTCTTCCTAAGCCAAAAAGGAAGGGAGGAAGCAAGAAACCAAGTCTTAATAATCTTAACAATCTTCTCTATAACAACCTTAACCAACACTGAACTAACAACTTAGAATCTAACAAAACGAATGAAAGCCAACCTTGAAGAATATACACACGGAAACTCCAACCTCAAGCGAGAAACTGAGGAAACAGATGAAGTCTGTTCTCCACCAGGAGGTATCAGAGTTCAACTCTTCTGGCCAGATGAGCATTTAGTAGCTCATCAAAGTGGTACTGAATCTCCAGGAAGAGGTCAAGAGATTGAAGAAGGACAATGATATACTGATGGCAAAACTAGACCTAGCAGAAGGAATTGAGTCAAGACTTATGTCCTAGGAAAGAGATCTTAACGCCTTTTGGAATATCTCACAAAGACAGACTAACGAATCCTAAAATTAGCTTTAGAAATAGACTGAACTGGATAACAGACTCGGAAAAGTAGAAGAGAAATTGTAAAATTTTAAGAAAGAGTAAAAGAAACTGGAGCTATACAAATGGAAATCGAAGCCTAGAAAAAGTAAAAAAATCAAGAAAAATAATTCAAAATAAAAAATAAATGTTTCTGCTATGGAAGCGTATGACATTTTTATCGGAAGTGTTAGAAATTCTAATAGAAATAAAGAAACTATTGGATAAAAGAACAACAGAAGAAGAAAAAAGAAGAAGCAAGAATGAAAAGAATGTATTGCAACCCGGATGGTTTAATATACAAGATTAAGATGAAAATAAGGCAAGTTAAAGGAGAGAAAACCTGGAAAAATCCGAGTTACTAATCTCGCTAAAATTGGGCGACCCGAACTTTTATATTTAACAGCAGGGAGCATGAACTGCTGTATTCCTGACGGGGTTGAAAATCCCTAAAACGGAAAACTTAAAATTAATATTATTATTATTGTTCTGATTTATAATAGCATAGAGTATTTCTTATTTAAGTTAAAGGAGAAATTATATATTAATTATTTAATGTAAGGAGATTAATTTATGAAATGAAAAGCTCTTATATAAAAATGAAAGTTATAATAATCTTACCATTTTAACTCTTAAAATTATTTCAAACAAGCTAAAATTTCTTTATATTACATGAATGAATGAATTATAGTGATTCCACCTATCAATAAGGTTCATCACTGAAATTTAAAGTTGTGCTAAGTATAATTCCATTTCCAAGCTTCTTCTGGGTCTTATCCTTAAAGTATATATCTTCCATTACTCTTTTAATCCTTTTTAATACAAGGTATCTTGCTTCGGTAGAGTTCAATTCCAATCATATTCAAATTTCCTCTTTGCTAAGCAAATGCGATGCTCTTCAAGAATTCATTCCCTGTGTACATCCTTTTTCTGCATATTAAGCCTTCTAGAATACAGTATAGTTTGCTTATGGATCTCTATAGGTTAAAGCTTTCATGTTTTTATTTTTATTAGAATTTCTAGCATTATCTTAAATTATAACCATATTTCCTGCAATTGCATCATTACTTTCTATTCTTTATTATCGGAATTTTTGCTGGCTGTAGATTTGGCCTCACATCCATGGGATCATTTGCTGTTGTATTTTTTAGAAATAAGCTTTCAGTCGATTTCACTAATTGATTGAATTTGACTTCCATTTTTTTTAATTCTCAGATTGACTGGTTAGGAATTTTCATTTTTTAGTAAGTTTTTGACATTAGGTATACATCTTTTCCTTCTAGCTCTTATAAGCTTCTTAAAAGTTTAAAATTCTCCATTTACATAATTTTGAGTTCTTGGAGTATGATGTGCAAATCATAATTTTATTGAGATAATCCTGTTTAGAAGAGACTTTTTACAAGAAATTATCCATTTTTTATATTATTATAATAAAAAAACAAATTATCAAGGATTTCTTTATCTTCTAATTTAATAATTTTTAACTTGATTGAAGTCAGAACTTAATAATTTATAGAGAAATTTTAGTTACTAAGTAATTAAAACTTGATTTAATTGTCTAGCTATGAAACTAAATAAATAATATTTATCTTATAATTTAAATAAATTTATTTTTATAAACATTAATAGTTTTAATTGTATTTTTTAACTATAAAATAATTAAATTTAAAATTTAGAGATTATTAGTTTAACTGAGAATAGATTAAATAAATAAATTTTATTATAGAGCTCGTAGCATCTTGTTGTGGTGCGCAGCTCTTTCCATTTCTCAATATATGTCTGTTTCTTCAAGTAAGCCTTCAGGTAATAGAAATTCTTCTCTTATTAGTTACATATCTTCCTCATTTTCCTCTATATTATCTTTTATTCCTTTGTCTTCTATTTATAATAATAATAATATACTAATTAAAGTGTTCGTATCTCCGGGGATTTTAAACCCCTTCAATACATACCTCCAGAATTCATTCCTTAGGTTTAAAATAAAAGTTCGGATTCCCAGTTTTTTTAGAGTTCTGGCACTTCCTTGAAAAAGACTCCTTCTAAATATTCTTCAATCCTTGTCTAAATAAATTCTTGACAGTTCTCTCCAAATCTCTTCACTGTTTCTCCTATGTTTATCCAAATATATCTTGCATCTCTTGTATGCATAGAATCTTGATTTGCACAGGTAGCACAGCTTGACGATCCTTCTGGGAGGAGTTATCTCTATGGATTTTATGTATTCTAGTTCCATTTTATTTTCATCTAAGGTTTAAGGTTAAATTCTTTTTCCTCCCAAAAGTTTCACTTCAATTTCCTGCTTCATTAATCTTTCTTCATTGTTTTAACTTTTCTATAATAATTTTTGGTTTCCTTTCTTTAATATTTAAACTTCTTCTTATAGGTTACGGATAGATTTCATAAGTTATTCTATTATTAGCTATTCATCATTTTTCTATTTTTGCATTATTTTTTAGTTACCACTTTTCATGTAGTTGCTTGATTTGGCTATGGGAGTAAAAAGTCTCGCTTGCTTTAGTCAGTTTCTGTTTATTTGATTTCTTATTTAATTTAAGATTATCTTTAGTTTTCAAAATTTGGAGGTTAAAGAGCCTAAGAAAATTATTATGTTATTAACGAAGACGTGTTAGAAGAAGAATTAAAAGTCTCTGGTTTTCTTTCCTTTTTCTATGGAGCTGGAAAAAAACTCTTCTTGAGACCTTCTGCCATTTTTTACTTGTCTTCTATTTATCTACGCTTTATTTTATCTTTATTGCAAGTTTAATTTTATTTTTCTTACATATCTTGCTAATTTTCATTTCTAATTATTTCCTTCTTGATTAAGCTTTTATACACTCATAAAAATTATCCTTTTCCTGCTCTATAGTATTTTCTTATTTCTTTTTTTCATTCAATTTTCTTTTCTGTGAAACCTCTTTTCCTTTTTTCTAATATATCATTGATATAATCTTTTATTATCAAGTCAGCTTTAGCTCTTTTTTATTCTTCTTAGGTTCTAACAAATTTCTCGAATTTGGCCATACCTCATATTATATCAAATTATTCCATTCCTTATCTCACTATTCCTATTTCTCTAAGATTTCAAATCCATTTTTATCTTCCTTCTTTGTATTCTGAACAATTTTCTATGATATGCCTTTCATTTTCTCTTACATTATTACAGAAAGGACATTGACTTGTCACAACTAGGTGTCTTTCTTTTAAGCAATCCTACTTTCCATTAGATCACGTTCTTATTCTAAATATGTATCATATTTCTTCTTTTCTATTTTTATTGTATCTCAGGTAATTGGATGATACTACATATTCATCAAATCATGTTTTTCTATATTATAATATTGTTATCATTTACTCCATTCTTTCTCTATCTTCTACGTATACTCTATATTCTCATATTGCACGATTAATTTCTTCCCTTTTTAATTGTCATTACCATTTCTATAAATATTTCTTTATCTTCAATCTTTAATTTTAATTTTATTGCTGTGCAATATTATTCAAATATAAAATTCTCTTCTTTACTAAGGTCGAACATTAATCAGACTACTGTTTTTCCTTATTTTCCTATTAATTTGCCTCTTAATCTCACGTTTTTTGTTATAAGTAATGTTTAAATTTCATAAACTGCAATTCGTGTTCTAACATATCATTTTGCACTTAAAAAGGGGCATCTATGATTGTTCGTAAAGATCTTCTCTATATTATTTCTAATTGCTCCACCACTTATTTTCCTACAAATTATTCGCAATATGGGATCATTTCTGCCCCATAACTGAAAACTGAGCTTACGAAGGTTTTAATCATTAATCCTGCATTATATGGTGCTAATCTCTTATTCATTGCTATTTTTCCCAATATTCATGTTTGCATTTTTTATGCTGCCTCTAGTCTATTCTCTATGTGTACTTCGATGTTCTCTTTTATTAAATGAACTAGGTACTAAAAGGTCACCACTCTTTCGATCCTTAAATTTCTCACCTCGATATTATTTCCAATATTTTCTCAGTTGTTATTTTCTACTACTTTTTATATCATTCATTTTGTTTTATTTGCAATTTCCTATTTGTACTTTTCTACCCATTTGGTTAAATTTTCGATTACTTCCTCTAATTATTCCCATTCACTTATTAAAGCTAGGTCATCTGCGTATAAATCATCCTGCATATATTCTTTATGTTCATCCCTCTTCGTTTTTATAGTCTATCGTAATTCCTAGTTTTTAATCTTCTAAACTATGAAGAAGTCTTGCAGTTATCAAGTTAAATAGTCTCAGTGACGTTATTTTTCCCTGTTTTAGTCCTTTATTTGTCGCGAATGATTTTGTTATTTAATCATGAATTTCAGTTTAATTTCTTCTTCACAGTAGAAATTTGCTAGAAGTTTAATTATCTATTCTGGTACTTTTAGATCTTTAGGATTTATCATATATCTTTTCTTTGCACTGAGTCATAAACTTTCTTAATATCAACAAATATTACAAAAACATCTTTTTTGTTCCGCATTGATCACTCCTATACTGTTCTTAAATTGAATATTTATAATGCACATGATTTTCCTTTTTTGAAAACTTATTAGTATTCACTTTCATAATTATGAAGATATCCTTATAATTGTTAGAAAATTCATTTGTCTACAATTTTTAAAGCATGATTCAATAAAAAGATTGGTCTATAGCTAATAGGGTTCATCTATCCTCCTATTTTATATATTAATATTATGTATTATTATTTCATCTCCTAGGCCCTCTTAAGTCATCTTAGCTATTATTTTGCAAGTTACTTCTATTAATTTTTTCCTGTTGCTAAAAATTGTTCCTACTTATATTTTATCAGGTTTCGCTGCTTTTATTTCGCCAATTTGTTAATGTCTTCTCAAATTTCATATTCGTTAGGCACTATTTGTCTCTTGCTTTAGAATTTAGTTGGTAACGTATTATTGCCATCTTCATATAACTACTATCATTCGTCCCTGAAAGTCTTAACATCTTCTTTTGATAAGGGTACTCACTAATTATTTTTTCTTTAAAGCTGTTTTTTAGTTTCTTCCACATTTCTATCAGGATTCCTTTATTTACATTGTCCATAATTGGTTAAGTTAATTTCTTTTATCTTTTTTTTTTGATAAATGTATTCTTGTCTTACTCATTGGTATTCTTTATATTTCTCGTTTCATTAATTTTCATTTATTTCTTTGTTGTTCTTTACCATTTATTTTAATTGCTTGCTGCATTTTCTTAATATTTATTACACTATTTTGTTGTTTCTGAGTATTTATATATCTTAAAGTTTCATTTTTTAGCTATTCAACGAACCATTTAATCTCCTTCTTATATATTTTCTTTCATCATTTATAAATCTACGTACCGTTCATGCTATCTTTTTCTTCTATAAATCTTTCAAATTATACTTAGATCTGCTTTTTCTTTAATAGTAGGTAATTTATTTTTACCATATTTTATTGTTTTATAACTTGTTTACTAATCTTTACCTATATAATACCGGGTCTAGAGTACCCTATTACGTATGAGTAATAAAAATCACATTTTATCATCTTTTCTCTCATTATCTCTTCAATTAAGAAGTAATCTATTTTATATTCATTTTTTAGTGAACAAAAGTAACTATTTCAAATGGATTAGATTAACTTATCCTGTTCCATGAACTATAGCATTCTCTATCCAGCTGAGTTTATTTACTTTTCTAATTATTTCTCTATTGCACATTTCAATCTCCTATGATCATTTTAAGCCTTTTTCTATTGCTTATAGTTTAAATTCATTCACTATATTATAGAATGGCTCATATTATTCGTTGTCATTTGCAACAGGTGCATATATATTTTTTACTGCCAGTTTTCTCATTTCTAAATTGGTTATCACTCTCGCTCCTCCAAAAAGCGTCATTTGGTTGACTTCATTCTATATTTCTCTAATCTCCTTACATATGTCGTTTCTAATGTAGAATGATATTCCTTTCCCTTTTTTAACCCCACATTTATAAAGTTTTTATATCCTGCTATATTATACATATCATTTTAGTCTTCAATCTAAATCTCTTATATTGCCATTATATATTTTGGTATGAACCTCTTTTGAACTTCTATCTCCCATAACATTTACTGCCCCTATTTTTATAACTTTTTCTTATACTTATTCTTTTTTTTCACTCAACTCCTCTGTTTCCTCTTTATCACTTTCTTCTTCTTATCCATCTTCATTCTCCCCCTTTCTTTTATCTTATCTATTATTCTCTTCTTCCATATTCTTTTCATTATTAGTTCTTTCCCCTTTTTATCTTTTTCCACTTATTATCTATCTTTTCCTTTTCCTTTTCCTTCTCTTTATCTTTTATATTCTTCTCCCCTTGACCTTTTCCTATTAATTTTTGTTGGGTAATTGTCCATTTTTGTTTTTTGGTTTCTTTGCATATTATATTCTAATTAAAGTTTGTTTCAGTTTACTTCTTCTTCTCACTTTTATCTTGCATTTATTATTTTTCTTCTTAATCTTGCCTTTTTTCTTTATTTACGCTTTTCCTTTCATACTACATTATGCTATTTTGTTTGTTTCTTATTTCTTCTGTTAGGGTTTAGCGTTTTTACCATCACTTATCCTAGCCTTTTCTCTGATTTGTTATATATTATATCTTATTATATAGTTGATTGCTTTCTATTTTATTTAGTTCTTTGGACATTTCTCTATACATCTGCCTTACTTATGTCCAATTCCATTTTGATGAAAAATAATTCTTATTTTTTAATGTAGCATAAAAAACTTTTTATTATTTAATTGTTTAGTTGATTTAATTATTTTTCTATTCTCCTCGCTTTATTTCCTATCCTCTTCCCTTGCTTCTTCAATAATCATTTATTCTCCTTCTTCAATTATCCTCTTATTTGCTTGATTTACTTTTTATTCTAGTTTGTTTATTTTTAATTTAACTTCTCCTTCAAGCATCTCTAATTCTCTTGTATGTAGTTTTTTCCTTTTGTCTGCTTCCACTATTCTGTATTGTTGGCAGTGTGCCCTTTCAATTTGTTAATGCAGCAAATAAAATTTACTGGATGTTTTATTCTCATTTTGTTTCCATTCAAATATATTACTTCTAGTATCCTCTTTGCTTTGTCTATATCCTTTAAATCTAGGTACACTACACTGCTACTTGTTAGCATTTTAGTGTTTAGGTATGTACGCTATAACTCTCCTCTAGATTTTCAATATTATTTCATTTTCTTCATTACTTCCTTCATGTTTGAATATTCTTTTATTAGGAAGTAAACTGGGTTGTTATGAATGTCAATTTATTCTAATTATTTTCTTGCTTAGATAGGAATTATAACGCCTTCGAATGCTCATTCCCTGAATTATGCGAATTGCTAGTATCTTTCTTCATTGCTGAAGGCCAAATATACTATTCTGTTTTATTTGACGATGAATTTGGTCATTGTTTGTCCGTATTCGCTCCATATTTGATTCCTAAACACTTGTATCGCTTCTTAGCATATGGCCTTTTCTCTACTAAATCAATGTTTTCCAGATAGTTGCTAAAATAAAATGCAGCTGTCATATCTGATAGATCATTATAAGCATTTTAGTAGATTCTTATCATTTAGTCTTCAGAAACATTGGCAGAAATAAGATATTCATTCTTTTGTTAAATTATTGCTTAGATTGTGACTTTTTTTTACCACTTCATTCCTTTCTTTTTTATGCTCCTCCTTTTAGTGAAATCTGTCCAAACATAGATATATTGATATCCTTTTTCCGTTGATTTTATTATTATATCATGTTCGTTCTATCAATGAATCAGATTCTGCGTAGTCTGAGTGCTTTTCTTATGAGTCTAGTTTCACTCGTAATAAAGAAAGTTGGACTAATTAAAGCGAAAACATGGTAGAAGAAAGTGCTTCTGGTTTTCTCTTTTATTTTGAGGAGGTAGTATAAAAACCCTTCTTGAGGGTAGCCATTATTTAATATATAATAATAAATACTTTAAATTGAGTTTATAAATCTACATTCTACTAAAGTTATAAAAAATAAAATGAAGAACAATTCTTACGAATTATGTCTAGGGTGTGAAAAAAATCAAAAATGCCCATGATATAAACTATAATGTGATCATTAATTTTGTCTAAAATGTTGATACAATTTTTGAAAGAAGCAACATATGAAGCATTTAAATTTGGAAGCTAATTAATTTATATGCAAAATATGTTGTAAAAAATCCAGACTTGATGAAGAACTTTTGAATTCTATCTTAAGCAAAATAAATTCAAACAAAAGCTTAAATTAATAACCTTAAAATAGATAGTAAAATATCTATTAATAATAAAATGAAGCTTCTAATGAAAAAAAATAAATCGAAACTAATTCATCTTAAAGTAAAGCACAGTTTGATTATAATAAACCATAAGAATAATCAAGAGCAGATAAAAAAGATATTACCTAAAGTGAAATTTAAAATTAGAAATCTTCTTTTGAAGGTAAATAATAATAGATTCTAATCAAAGCTATCTAAAATGCAAATAAGTAAGAATCTAATACTTTAGAATCAAGTTAAATTTCTAATACTTAAACAATTAATCAAGTAGAACAATCTTAAATAAATAAAATTCAAGAAATGTAAAGACCAGAATATTAACCAAACTCAGACTAAAAAGAAAGCTCTAGATTAGCTTCTAATATTAAAATTCAAAAGCTAACTGAAAATCAGGAAAAATCAGTTCCATAAGAAGAATATCATTCCATTGAAAATCTCAACCCAAACTAAATTTAAAGATTAGATGAAGATCTAAACAAAAGACAAATTTAAATTCCAAGAATTCCAAAGATGGAAATAGAACTATCTTCTAATTGTTTTCTATGCTTTCAACAGAAATCTAGAATTGAAAGCCTAACAACTTCTATCAAAGAATTAGAAAATAAAATAAGCTAATTATAATAAAATGAAATCACCATGTAGCAAGAAAAGCAAAATTACCAAAATGATTACTTAGCTTTAAAATATGAAAATCAGAAACTAAAAGGTGATTAAGAAAATTTATTAGTCAAATTAGCCTAAGCTTAGATTCGATCTGATTAATCTGAAGAACGATCATAATAGTATTTTAAATATTGATAAGATACTAAAAACGAGATCGAAGAAGCCTTGAAAATGAAAAAAATATTAGATGACAAAGTTGAAAATCTTTAAAAATAGAATTAGAATTAGAGTTAATAAATTTTCGATATTAAGTAAGAAAAAACAAATGAAAAGAATTTAATTTAATAAACTTATGATTAAATTAATTAAAAAATTGAAAAAACCTACTAAAATACTGAAACTCAAGTTTAAATTCTTTCAAACTCAACGGAAAATCTAAATCGGTAAAAATAAGAGCATACTCTACAATTTTAGAGTGAATATGCTTAAAACGAAAAATATAAACAAGAAATACAGAGAGCTTTAAGCAAAATACAAGAAAAAGAAACAGAAATTGAAAAAATAAAATAAGAAATAACCTAGTTCAAAAGTAAAATAAATGAACTAGAGACAAGTTATTTTTAGATTTAATAAGCTAATAGTTCTTATATTGAAGATATATAAAAATTATAATCAGAATAATCATAATCATAAAAATAACTTCAGTAAGTTATGAAAGAAAAGGAAAGTTTATAGCAAGAAAAATTTGAAAAATAATAAGAAATAAACAATCTCTAAGAAAAAATAACTGAGTTACTATAATTATAAAAAAATTATTCTGAAATAGAGATAAAAGCATCATAATAAGAATAGTAAATAAAAGAACATCTGTAAAAAATTTAGAAAACTTAAGAAGAAAAATCTTTTCTGTTAATTTTCATAGCTTATGCAAGTTAAAGACAAAAAAATGTAGAAGAATAATTTTAAAAAGCTGAAAATGAGAAAAAATCTTGAAAAAAAGAGTATGAATAACTTAATTCTGAATAAAAGACTGATTCTTGTAGTTATATTGAATAAATTTCTAATCTGGATTTATAAGTAATTAAACTACTAGAAGAAAATAAACAAAATTTAAAATATTCAAATAGAATTGAATTGGAATATTAAAAAAATGAGAAAGAACTCAATGATTTAAGGGTTAAAATAAAAATGTAAGCAGATGAATAGAAAGATTTATAAGAGCAATGCTAAAAAAAAGAAGAAGAAATACAGAAATTATTGGCTTTAATTAACGTTTCCAAGTCAAAACCTCATTAATAAGAATCTTCTTAATAAGCACAAAAAATTTAACAATTTGAAGAGATAATAAATATTCCTTATGTTTAAGAACAAGATTCTTTATAACCTAGATAAATTTATCCTCGTAAAGCATGAAAAAATTTAATTTATAAATATAAGGATAATGATAGTAAAGTATAAAGCATTTAAGATCTATCTAATAAATTGAATTCTTGAAGAGAAATAAATGTTGATGGAAATTCTTACTATAGATCTATTGATTTTACCTTTTTAGAATATTTAGTTAGATACACCACTTCCATTTAAGATTTATCAAATTTTATTTACAAAATGTAAAAAAATTTAGGTTACTATAAAATAAGATCTGAAACTAACTAAGAACTAAGATAAACTTTTATAAGATTTTTTTTTTATTTGGAATTTAAAAATAAATTGCAATAAAATAATCCTCCTAATATCATTTCCATTTTTAAGTTTTTAGACAATGAAATTTTAGATAATCAAGATAATCAAGATGGAGATCTTGTTTGAACAATGCGTTGCTTATCTGCTAATTATTTAGAATCACATAGGGATTACTTTGAAAATTTTAGCGAGACTTTTTATAGTGATTTATTAAGATAAGCTTTAAAGATGGGAAAAAAAGCAAAAGGAATTGCCATTAGTCCTCTTTAATTAGTTTTAAAGGTGAAATCTGATATAAAAACAATTGATAAATAGTATTAATAATTATTGTAGTTAGAATAAATGAAGATAGCAGGTCAAATTCCTTTGATTTACTTACTATATGATTCAAGTCATTTTAATATAAAATATTCAAAAGACCAATAGAAAGTGGACGGATTTTACAAAAAAAGCGATAAATTCTAAGTGAAAATGAATCTAACATCTGGTTGAAATCCATAAAATTGTAGTAAGCCTTTCTTCATTTCAAAATAGCAAACTGGATAGGAATGTCCAGCTGATAAATGTAAAGATCTTTAGATTTAATTTGAATATCCATATAAAAGTACATAAGAAAATATTTAAAATAAAATAAATAGTATATAACAAATATAGGCTTGGCTTTAGAAGTGTCAGAATTGCTAAACAGAAAAAGAACCTTAGGATATAATAACATTGGAATGCAAGCACTCCGTATGTAAATATTGTCTAGAATTTAAAATTAATGAAGATACATAGGGGAAAATAATATTAAAATAAGGAGATTAAGGAAAATAAGCTAGTTGCCCTTGTGGAAAATTTTTAGCTATTTAAGAAATAAAAAGATGTATAGGACAGAAAAATTTTAGCCAAGCTATTAAGAACAAATTATGATGGTATACAGTTTAAAATTAATTTTCATTAATAATATAAGTTTAAAAAAGGAAAAAAATAGTATTCATGCTTTTTTATCTATAATTATCTACTTTTTAAAAAAGCAAACTTAATTTCAATTCCTTAAATCCTTATGCAAATAAACTTGATAAATTTCTTAATTATTAGAGAAAGTCAAAGTTGATTATTTAGAAAGATCATTAAAGTTATTTTATAAATAATTTAATCATTTTTAGACTTTCTTTCCTTCTTAATATATTTTTTGCTGCTTTTGAGATAAAATTAAATAATTATTTATAAGAAAAATAAAGCTATTAAGCATAATACTTTTACTTAATTAACTTCCAAACATAATTCTTTCTATTTTTGGTTGCCTTCATGCTTCTTTTAATTAATTTATTATATTAAAGCTTTTTACAACTACCTTTTGCTAGTACCATATAAAACTAATTCGTATTTTTTTGGTATATTTTCCTTTTCTTAAGAAAAGGAAAATAGCATATTTCCTTTAACATTTCATTGATTATTATGAAGTGTAATATTTTTAGGGTTATATAAATCTTTTGAGCAAGATACTGCAAAACATAATGTCTCACTCTTCCCATGATAAATAATAATTATAAAGACATTCAATTTTCCTCTATTCTTATCTAATACTGAGAATTTAACTAGTAAATCTTAAAATTAATTGTTTGGAATATTTTCTGCTCTTTTAAATAAATCTTTCAATTCTACAACTACTTTCTTCCCTAGTTTCTTTCATAATTTCATTGAATATATCTAGCTTTCTTAATATTCTTCAAATAATTATTATTGTGCCTTTCTCATTTAGATATTAGCAGTTAAAATATTAATATACTTAAGCTTGCTTTTCCTTTTCAACTTTTTAACTTAGCTTCTAATTTCATTATTAATGTAACTTACTTTTTTAAAATTATTTCTTTAATCTATTTTATAAAATTGAAGGGACTTACCTTACCCTATTTCAAAGGCAAACATTTTTTCAAGCTTAACTATCTTCAATTACTTAATTCTTAGTTTGATTTTTTCATGTTTTGCTTGTATTTAAATTATGATATTTATACCATGTGTTTTCGCTTGCTTCTATCTTCATTAACTGAAATCCTCTATTTTGTAAAAGTTTTAAGGGTATCTACTTTTTAATAACTCTTTCTGAACAAGTGAATGTTAAAAAGCTACATTTATTATGGTTATATTACAATAATTATTAGTAGCAATGTCTATTTTATAAAGGGAAGGAAAGATAAAATTATAGCAAATAAAGAAATGAAGAGATTTAAGTTATTCAAAAGAATCAGCTAATTAGTTTAATCCTTAGAATAGATACTTTTAATACTCTAAGAGAAATTGACTGAATAATAAAGCCTAGTATTAAAAAAAGCGCGATGATATGAAATAATTTCCAGCAAAAACTTAAATATCATGAATCAAAGTTACATACAAAATAAGATTTTTAGTTTATAAGTTAGACACTATACTTGCTAAAAATTAAGTTTACTAGTTAGTTTTATCTTATAAAATTGATAATTAAATTTTTGTTGCTGAGCTATATTTAATAAGAATATAAGTTCCTCAAGGGTTTGGTTGAGTATCTAATAAAATTTCAGCCAGCTTGATATACTTATTTGATTCTAAGTTGTGGAATCGTATCTGCAGTATTAAATTGAGTGCCTAATATCACCTTGAGTACTAGAATAATACGATGACATGTTAGGAACTAAAATATTAAAAAAATCAATTTAAGCATATGCAGTTAAAATAACCAAAAGACAAAGCATAAAGTTCTTTACCACATACATTTATTTTTTACCTATTTTGAAATGAATTTAAAGCTAATTTGTAAATAAATTAAAAATATAAATGTAGCTTATTTTTAAAAATCAAAAATATAATAAAAATCTAACCTTTTGTAAATAGAAAGAAAATAGAATATAAGAAAATATGCTAAAGGAAATATCTTTAAATTAAAGCAGAAGAATTATGATAATTAAAAGTTATAGATATATTATAAATCAATTTTATAGCTATTTTTATTTGTACTACAATTAATTAATTATTTTTCATGTTTAAACTAAATGAAACCAAGCTTTACTATATTTGAAAATAACTTTTTGTTGAAAATAAGTTAAGTCTTCTTTATTGTAAGATGATTCTCTATAATTTTTTCAAATTTTAAGTTAAAACTTTCTGCTATGCTTCGACACATTTAATATAGACTTATAATATAGCTAGAATAGTAAAATAGTGTACTTTTATCAGGAAACATTTTTTTCTAGATTTATAGATTCTTAAAGCCTCGTATTTTTTAGATTTAACTTTAATGTCATATTTTCCAGATACCAACTTGCATGAAAATTTTTTTTATAAAGTTAAAATATCAAAAATTTGTTTTAAAAAGCTCTTATGTATAAACAATCCAATCTAAAGATGTATAACTAATAAAATGATTTATTAATAAGCAAGGTTTAATACACCTAAATCTTTAAAGATTTTAGGAGTGATATTAATGAAATTTAGCAACTGAAAGAGCATTAAAATAATTTTAAAAAAATCCATAATATATTTAATGCATATCTTCGATCATTATTCATCATTTAATATACTCAAGTTGAGATATTCCGCTTTAGTAGTAATTTAATGTTTTGTTTTTTAAATAAATTTACTAATAGCTTAAATAATTTCAATTATGCAAATATTAAAATTTTAAAATCATGAAAAATATATCAAATTAAAGAAATTAAAATAAGATTTATTAATAATAAATAAGCTTTAACTTGGCTACTACTCTAAAGTAATTCCCTTTCTATTAATTAGATTTTAGCTTTTATTTCCTAAGTTATGATATTTATTAAGATTGACCTTTGCTTTTTTATCTTGTTTGAAACTTCGAGTTTTTTTATCATAAAAACTAGTCATATTTCACTATTTTCTCTTATTTGAGATTAAAAGCACCTTCATGTAAAATCAAGCGCAGATGATCAATTGCTTAGTAGCTATATTTTCGAGATAAAAATAAGATATTTTATAAATACTTAAATATAAATCTAATAATACATCTAAATTTATAGATAAATTATTAAAAGTTTAAGAATTTGAGCAAAAAATGATTTTAAGCTATAATGACTAAATAATTAAGGAAAAATTAAAAGACAATCATAGAAATTATGTATTTTAAAAATATTAGTTAATTATAAATCTTTTTAAAATAAATGTCTTGATATATGATAGCTTTTTTCCTTATTATCTCTAAGTATATACATCAAGTTAAACTTAATTTTAGTCTAATACTTCTATAAGCAAAATTAATTTTTATCTTTGTGATTCTTTCAAATTTCCTAATTAGAGTAAAATCTTAGCATTAGAACATTAACTGTTCTCAAAAATTAGGGATTAAAATATCCTTCCCAGAGTTATAATTGAAATATGAAATTAGCCTATTTAATTATTTACATCTTCTAATCTAAATCTGCTTTAAAAAGCTGTATACAAGTCACTTTTTTGCTGATCTATTAAGATATTTAGTAAAAATATAAATTCTAACCATGTAAAGTTAGAAAAGCTAAATGAATTTTATCCTTTTGTAAGTTGAAAAATACTTAAATGGTCAATTAGAATATTTTCATAGCTTTATTCGGAGTAATAAGATAATCTCTTTATGTTAAAAAGCTATATAAATGAACTGATAAAATAATCAAATACTGCTTAATTGGGTATAAAACTTATAAGCAAATTAAACATTTCATTTTATTTTCAAACCAAATTCTATTTAATTTGTCTTTTAGCATTAAACTTAGTCAGATTAATGTTTTTTAATTCTATTGCACTTTCAATTTTGTATTTAAAGTAATGAGATTTAATAATGGTTTAGCCTAAAGCTCTTAAATCTCTTAAATATTATTTGCTATTTATAGACAGAGATAGAGTGTATGATTCAAGAAAAAGTAAAAAGGTTATAAAGCTATTACTCAGAGAGTTTTTGCTCTCTAAAGTTGTTTTACTTATATATATTTATTTTTACTATAACTAATACATATGAATGTATATTTTTTATTTTTACTTAAAGCATATCGTTTTAATCTTTTAGATTACAATATAAAAAATAGAAATTATATAATTCATTTCCTTAAATTAATTTTAGGTTAATAATCATTTGCAGTATAACAATCTAGCAATAGTTTATTTTAAGCCTATGATTATTATATCTCTTTTAAAGGGTTAATAATTAATTAATTGCTATTAATTTTCCTTTAATCCTATAAAATAAATCAATCTTAAATACCAGTTACAACCAAGATACATTAAGAATCTTAATTTATCCTCAAGTATTTTAGACATTAGGTATGCGATTTTTCCTTCTAACTCTTATACGTTTCTTAAAAAAACAAAATTATCCTATTGCATAACTTTGAGTTCTTAGAGTATATTTTGCTATCGTAGATTGATTTGGATGGATCCTGCTTAGAAGAGACTTTTTGCAAGAAATATTTAATTTTTTTATGGTATATAATTAATTAGTTCATATCTTATAAATAAAAAGTATATAAGGTATTTCATAGACTAATTTGAGTAAATATTATTAATCTTGGATACCTTTCAAAAAACTATCAATGCTTAGAACAAGCCAATAGAATAATTGATCCATGTTATATTTTAATTTCTATTATTCCTTAATATATTTATTTAATAAATAAATAG
>CAMPDV010005633.1:0-28950 GCA_946699065.1 Loxodes magnus | reverse complement strand
TAATAATCCAAACAAAAAATTTCTCTATTCATCATTATTTTATAAACTATTTATCAAAACAATCCTCATAAAGCTGTTCAATTTATAACTATAAAACTATTTTATTATATAATATAAAATGGACGTTGGCCGCGTCAGAAAAATTAGTAGGTAATCTGGTGCAATGTATACTGCATTGCGAGAATCTCGCATTAGATGCCACCACGGAGAAGGGTGCATAAGCTCCGTTGAGACATACCTAACTTACCCCGAGAGTTCTCCCCAGCAGCATGAAAGTTTTACTGACGGACCTTCTAATTACCAACTTAATAACTAATTCTTATTTGGATCTTATTCAAGAAGACTGAAGCATTTGACTCAATATTTAAGAATAAAATTTAATAAGAAGATTCCCCATTTGGAGAAGTTGACATGATTCCTTGACTCATTGGACTTCTAGAATTTTAGCAAGAAACATGAGAGCATTTTTCTTAATATTAAATATTAATATTGAAAGAGCTGCTCGCCAATGAGGTGCTACGCGCTCTATAATAATTTTTATTTATTATTATTTATTTATATAAATTCTAAGAAATAATTAACCTTATTCAATCTACTACGGTTATCATATATTATTTTGATTATTTACTTTTACTGCTAAGCTTTTTTTTTGAAATCCAAACATAAAAAGTATAAAAATTAGTTTATTTATTTAGATAATCTTAATTAAAAAAATTAGCTAAGATTTAATCACTTAAATTACATATAAAGTTATAAATAAAAATAAAAAATTTAATAATGAAGTATAGGATTAGATTAAATATTGGCTATTCTATTTAAAATGTTTCACTTATAAACTAGTAAAATTTAATAATTAAAATAGCTAGATATAATAAATATGTTATATGCCATTTGCTTTTTCTATGGTAACTTAGTTTATATAAGTTGAAATTTTTATTTATTTAGTTGATGTTTCTTAGTTTGAGAAACTTAAAAATTATAAAAATTCTGTTAATCAAAAAAAGGGATAGTCAGCAGTTTATTTGATTGTAAGCACGAATCTTATTTGATGACTCATCATTCCATTTAAAACCTAGATGCATCATTAACAATTAATTTATTCTTCTTTCAAAATAAAGCATTTAAATTTTATTTTATTAAGGTCTTTGGTAGAACATTAAATATTTACTATTATTTATTTAATTAATAAACGTAAATCATTTTAATTTTAATATCCTATATTTAAAATAGTTATCTAACTTTATATGCTATTTAGTTGGAAAATAGACTGTATTTTATAAAGAAATACTAATTAATTATTAATGAAGCTTTATAGTGCAAACCTTTCTCTCCTACTGTTGCTAAATTTTTTAAAAACTTTGCTATCCAAGCTTTATTAACTCATATTTCTCATTTGCTTTTCAAAATTTTTTCTATAAAGCAATAAATTTTAAAGAATCAGATTAAAACTAATTTGTATTTTTCTTAAAAAAGAGAGAATAATAAGAGTTAAAATAATCAGTAAATTAGAAACAAAATGGTTAGTTTGGGCAAATAAATATAGAATAAAGCTTAATTGATTATTTTTATCTGATAATATGAAATAAGATTATGCTAAATTTCTTTTTACATTAATAAAAGCGAGTCAAATCAAAAATGAGAAGCTAGAATATGCAATCTTACTTATTAAACTATGAAAAATATTAAGATAAAAGAAAATAAGAAATTAATAATTTATTATTGCTAATAAGTTAGAAGATTAGTGGTTGTATATTTCTTTAATAATCAGCATGACATCTTTATAGTTCAGTTTGAACTTTCTTAATAGTGAATCTAGATAAATTTTAATGAATTAAGAGAATTTAAAAATAAGAAAATTTTTTATTTAAAAAAGTTAAAAAGCTTTGTTAAAGCCTTAGTAGCCAGCTATCTGACCTATTCTATCAGCTTGTCTCCATTAGTTTGTCTTGAATTCCTACTAGGCTTAGTTAGGCGGTATAGCACTGCATTAGTGCACCATCCTTTAATATTCTGAATAGCTTTCATCTTGCATGTAGCGTTTCTAATTATTTCTCCAAGGATTAAGATTTGAATTAAAGAATTTTTTACTATAAATTTTTCCGCTTTATGTTGGATATATCCTAAATAGTTTTTTAAAAATATCTTATTAATTCTTTCTTTAAATTTCGCTTAGTTAGTAACAGTATTTTCATTAGTGTTATTTATTGCACACGTAGCATTTTATTCTTCTTTTAAACTATTATTCATTTAACACTTATTTAATTTAAATTTGCTAGTTATTTTAAATTAATGTTTACTATTTATTTTAATTTGAGGCTTCATTTTCTATTTCCATAGGATCTGATTAATTCTGTTAAAACTAAAATGGCGTTACTTGAATTTATTATTAAATTTAAAGAATTCTTTGTTCCAGTTTTTTTTACTATTTCTTATGATTATTAATATTGTTTCTCAAGCAAAGATGTTATTAATTTTTCTAATTTTTCTACTTTATCAGTGAGGTATTGAACATAAACTCTTTTAATGACTTAGATAATATTTCTATTTGAGTTTGTGTCAGAAGTTTTTTAATTCTGGATTTCCAAGTGGTTAATGTTCGTCATATCAATCATATTTCTCACTTTCACTCATTGTAATTATTTAGCTTTTTTATTTTTTAGAGAATTTTCCTTTTAAGTGTTTTGTTCAAAGTTCTGTTATTTCTTAGAAGTCATTTTATTATATATATAATTTATAAAGATAGAATATCCAATCTAGTTAACTGTTTAATATCAAAAAATTTATTTATATAGACTAATATATCAAAGAAGCAAAGAATAAATCTATGAATATAAATATTACTTTTAATCAATTTGAGAGCTATAAAGTTATAAATTCACTTAAAATTAAATTAGAAAATATGAAATAGATAATATTTTTAATACTTCTAGTTAAATCTATAGCAGCTAAACTTTCAAATTAGAGTTATAATAAAAGAAAATTTTATTGCTACATGTTTTATAAGAGAATAAGGAGATTTAATTTATTTAAATAGTGAAATAAGGAACATAAAATTAAAAATGCATTTTATTTCTATTATTTATATTGAATTTTTAGCAGGACTTTAAAAATTTTTGATTGTAACCAATTTCAATACTTAGATTTATTTTTATATCTATTTTATAATTTTATTTCAATAAAAAGGTTAAATTTTAAATGAACATCTATAAGTTATGTTTATATTAGAAAAAATGACTATCTAAGAGAGATATTTATTAGCATTACTAACATAACCAAACTATTTACTTTAATTGCCTTTCGATAAATATATATAATCAAGATTATCTACTTAATAATTCTCTTTAATGGTGCTAAACTAATTATCGCTTTAATAATATAAAACTAAGAAATTTAGGAATTATTCTAATTATCTTAAGAGTATCTTTAATTAACCTGATATGGTTTATATTAGTATACTATTTCTTATGAATAAAATGTTAAAAAGACTAATTTAGTTTTAGTTTGAAAGTAGTTAAATTTCTCTATGGTTAAACTTAATTAGATTCAATTAAGAACAATAACTTTCACTAAGGAGTTAATTTAAAAAGTTAGAATCAATTATAAAAATGTTGTGGTGGATTTAAAATGCCAGTTATATGTTATTATTATGCAATAAATCAAGGAAGAATTTACTAAACATAAAACTAAATTTTATTCTAAATACCAATTAGTTTTATTTAATAAGTTGGATTCTCCCGAAAGTTGAACAAAAGGAAAAGAGAATAGTCATTTTTAATAGAAACTTAATTTAAAACTTCAATAAAAGAAGAGGATGACAAAGGAATAAGTCTTACTATATTTGAAGCTAACTATTATTGTATTAATTAGTGTTTTAGATATTTCAACTTTATTATTAAAATACAAATTTTAAATTCATTACTTGTAAACAGCTGATTTAATAGTAAGGTTAAATGAAGAGTAGCTATTATAATTAGATTAGATAAAATAATAAGATTTAAATATTCAATTAGTTTTTAACTTACTTCTTTATTATATAAAGCAAAGGTATTTTATTACCTCAAGATTTCTAGTTGCTTTGTTGCAATCGAATTTCTCTGGAAATAATTTATGAGATATCTAAAAATTTAATTTTAGTTTTTCTTAAAATTATTATAAACTGAAAAGAAAGAATAGCAATTTATGGTTATTTTTCTGTTTCTAATATATCAGTTCCAGGATTACATAAAATAATAGTCTTTATTATAATATTAAAAAATGGCACCTAAGAAATAAGAATTCTCCAACAAAGTCTAATAATATTTAGCAGGATGCAGTCAATAATTTCTCCTTCTTTTGATAGAGAATTAAGAATTAGCAAAGTCTATTAAAGATCTTTATCAACGAACTAATGAAATATTAAACTCTATAGAAATTCTAAAATCTGAAAATTCAACACTATGATAGGAGTTAGCTCTAAACCCGTACTTGCAACAAACTTAAGGTAGAATTTTACAGACAGAACAAATAGTAAGAGAAATTTAAAACTCGAAAATATGTAAGCCAGAACAATCCTTAATATAAATAACCCAATGGAAATAGAATAACAACCTGTAACAAAACACATTCAACATAAGAAAATAATGATATGCTGATATTGCAAGCTTTCAGGACATAAAGCAAGAAATTGCTACCAATTTTAATAAAAATAAAAGAGATTAATATAAAATAAATGGTAAGATATATTTAGAATCTGCTGCACAAGTGAAGGCTTACTCTATCGGAAAAAAAACACGCCAATTAAACAAAGAAGCTCCAAATATACAACAGGCAATTAACGAATTCAATAAGAAATGAATGGGAATCGACCTATCGGAAACTCTCAGAAAAAAAAATTAAAAATCCTCAGGACTTATGATAAACAAGATTCAAGCAAATATGAAGTTTCTTTTATTTAACATTAAACTTTTAATTTATAATTAACCAAATAAAGGCGAAATCACTTAAATTAGCAATAATAATTATTATAAAGTTCATAGTAGATGGATAAATATAATTAATATTAAACACTGCTTATATGATCATGATATTGACTTTATTATATCGTGGTTATTCAAATAATAGCGCCACGTTAAATTATTATTATTATTATGTTTTCTCTAATTATGTTTGAGCCTTGTATGATACTACTAAGAGAATCTTAATAATTGGGATGGAAAGAAAAAAATAAGAAAGGAAAAGAATAAAATTAAAAAATTAATTTTTATTAACTTTCATTAACATTTTGAGAGAATATCTAAAAAGATAATTATAATAACTTCAAGTTCATTCTAACTTTCTTTTGAGAGAATAGTGAATAATATCATTTTTATTTTTTATTGGAAAAAATACTTCTAAATTACAGAATTCACCAACAAGAAGCTGTTATTAAAATATTTTTCTTGGACCTACTTTAATAGTTTAATAAATTGATTAAAGTTGAAATTTGATACTAATTTATTTAAAATCTGGTTAATTGAAATGTGGAAACTGCATTTTATCTTAAAAATTAGCCAAAACATCAGGTAATGATAGTATCAAAGCGGAACTTATCAAATATGTGGATGAAGATTTACGTTAATAATTACAAATTTTATCATTAATATATTCAGAACAGTTACTATACCTAATGCTTTGAAGAAAGTAAATAATCTTCCTATTTTAAATAGATAATTAAGAGTTTTTAGCGGAAATGACGCACTATTGCTTTATTTGTTGTCTACTAAAATACATAACATTGTAATAACTTAAAGATTAAATAAATACATTTATGATTGAAATATTAGCTTTCAGCTTAATTTGGATTATTCGTTAATACTTTGCAACATATCAAATTTAAATTATTTAGCAAATTATTGATGTATATCTTACATGGTTACATAAAAGGCAGAATATAACTACCCTAATAATGTAGAGCAAATATTCGTACTATATAAAGGAAATTACTTTTGCTCATTTGAGAAACAAAGAATTACCATCAAACTTAATTTTTGCTTTATAATAGTTTTATGGCAATATTGATGCCAATTTCATTATTGATAATTATCTCACAACATTAATTAAAATTAATAACGTAGTTTTGCAAGGAAGTAGTTATGATCCTGCTTTTACATTTTATGTTACGATATTTATAAGTTTTCTGGAATAAAATTTAAATAACATGGAATTACTATCTGCTAGAAAATTTTTAGTATTTGTGGCATGATGAACATTTAATAAAACTTTCATGATCATAGCCAAGTGCTAGAAAATACTATAAGCCACAGCTTAAGCTTTCTCTTTAATAAAATTTAGAATAAATATATAAAAAAGGGAAGCAATTACTTAATAAAAAGGAAAATATAAATTAACTAAATTTAAGCATTAATGGATAGCCAATTAACTAAAAAGAAGTAAATGCTTACCTAAGGCATAAGTTAGAGGAAAGAAAAATTATAAGCTCTACTGCCAGGAAAAATTTTTTATTTCAGAATAGCAATTTCTATATCTATTATAATTATGTCTAAGATTGGATTTATATTGACACATAATTTTGAAACATTTCGTAGAAATTGAATTTTACTTAAAGGAAAGTATCTTATGATATTAAATCTTGGACTAAGTCAGGATTTAAATGAATAATTAATAAAATAGCAAAATCTTAAAGACTAGTATCAAGGATTCCCTTTAAATTATTTTATCTACTTTTAATGAATCTTGCTTTATTTACTTAAACTGATTTCTTCTTGTCCACTGAGAATCAATGAAAATAATGCGCTTTCAATACAATTTAAAATAAATCAGTTAAAAGAATTCAGACTTTGATATTGAATGTAGGTCAAAATGTTTTGAATACAATTTACCATATCAGAAATATTTAAGTAAAAACCTTTAATTGTACCAGATTGAAGTTTTAACAGAGGGCAATTTCAAAGGATTTATCGATTATATAAAATAAAAAGTTAATGAAAAGTTATTCTAGGAATTTCTCTAAAGAATTTAACTTATATCTACTGCAAGCAAGAGCATCAATAAATAAAAATTTATTAAAGTGAGTTTCCCTTAGATAGCTTATACGAAATTTAATAAATCCTTATTTAAGTGACAATTTAAATTTACAGCTGAGATTATATTAATATATTTTTTAAATTAACTTAAATTACATCATATTCCATTACATTTTGCTTAAATGGCTAAGATTTTGGAAGATATAAAAACGTAATAAATTACTTTTACTATAAGGATAAAATTAAGCAGGAACAATTGGTAATAATGTATTTTATTGACTAAAATTACAGTAACAAAAGTACACTAAAGTTAAATTCCTAAAATTTTCTAATTTATTAAATCTATCACAAAGAATTTCTTAAGGGATGCTAAGAAATTTTAAAATTTTATCAGAAACTAAATAAATTCTTTAGATGAAGAGAACTGCGATGAAGAAATAATTGATTGGAATATAGTAAGATGATTGAGACTAAAGAGATTTGATGAAATAAACTTTTAATTTAGCGTTACTCCATGATTATTACAATTAATAATGCATTTAAGTCTAAATATTACTAAAAATTGAAACTCTTATAGTTTATTATTATAATTATTATATATTATATTAGACTTTATTTAAAATCTATGTTGATAATGAAATAAATAATTCAAACTAAATTTATATAAATAATAAATAATAATAAATAAAAATTATTATAGAGCGCGTAGCATCTCATTGGCGAGCAGCTCTTTCAATATTAATATTTAATATTAAGAAAAATGCTCTCATGTTTCTTGTTAAAATTCTAGAAGTCCAATGAATCATGTCAGCTTCTCCAAATGAGGAGTCTTCTTATTAAAAATTATTCTTTAATATTGAGTCAAATGCTTCAGTCTTCTTGAATAAGATCCAAATAAGAATTAGTTATTAAGTTGGTAATTAGAAAACTCGTCAGTCAAACTTTCATACTGCTAGAGATAACCCTCGGGATAAGTTAGACATGTCTCAACGGAGCTTATCCACTCTTCCCCGTGGTGGCATTTAGTGTGAGATTATTCGCAATGCAGTATACACTGCACCAGATTACCTACTAATTTATCTGAAGCGGCCAACATCCATTTTATATTATATAATAAAGAATTATCAAAATTTTATTTTCTTCTACTTTCATCAGAAATTTCCCTTGACAACAATTATATTTATCCTTATTTCTGTAAATTATTTATTCTAATAGTTAGAAAATTTTCATAAATACAAAAATAATTATACAGATATATCAGTTCTAATTTGAGTTTGCCATCAATTTTCTTCTTTTATTATTTTTCTTAGATTTAAAATTAAATTACTCTTTAATATTATTATTATTATGAATTAAATTGTTTGACCTTCTTGTAGGTATTTCAACCTATTTATAGCCTGCCTCCAGATTTCTCCGGAGGCTAAAATTAAATGTTTGATCTCTATCTCCATCCACTGTCCTGTCTTGCTTGTTCTTGAAATCTTCAATTTCTCTTCCATTATTAATTTCATTTTTTCTTTTATATATTCCAAAGAGCATTTATCCATAACTGTTCTCTATTGCTTCTTACTTGAAGCTGTTGCTACCTTTTCCTTTTTTCCTACTGTTATCTTTGCTTTTTCCAGTAACTCTGTTTGAAATTTAGGAATTTCTTACACTTCTTTCACAACTGTTCTCTTGAGTCACAGTAGTAGCAGAATTTTATTTCTCGCTTGTATAAAAGGCTTGTCGACTTTAATTTCTTCGATTTCCATCTTGTCTTATTTCTAATCTCTTGATTCAATTTACTTTTGCAATGTTTGCTGATTTTCTAGTAGCTGTGCTAATTTACACGATTTCTCGGTATTTTTAATCTTGATTCTGGGATTAACTGTTCTGACTCTGAGATATGTTCCAGAAAGCGCTTAAATCTCTCTCCTGAGACATGAGTCTTGATTCGATTTCCTCTTGCTTGTTCAGATTTTACATTAGTTTGTCATTGTCCTTTTTCAGCTTTCTGACCTCTTCCTGGAGGTTCAGTACCACTTTGATAAGATATTCCATACTCATCTGGCTAGAAGGATTAAACTATGAAACCTCCTAGCGAAGAGCAGACTTCATCTACTTCCTTGGCTTCTCTTATGAGTTTGGAGTTATTGCATGATTTGTCTTCTGAACTTGTTTCTGTTCCTCTCCAACTTTTTGAAGGTGGTGTAGAAACCTCTTTTGAATCCTTCCATTTTATATTAATTAGTCTTTAATATAATTAATATTTTAAATTAATAATTATCACTTATATTTGTAAAGAAATAATTAAGCAATCAATTGCTAATTTATGTGCTAGATTATAAAATAGATCTTTCATAATTTAATCAGATATTCTCTTCTTTAAAATATTACCATAAAAATTTACCCAATAACTTACATATTAGATACATTTTTGCTAGGCTAGAATAGAATTTAAAGCTTTACTCTATGTTAATCTTATTATAATTATAACTTATCATATATTCTTAGTAGCAAGCAAGTGCTTTTTCTAAATATTTATAATGAAGAGTTTATTTATAGGTTTACTTTTAATTTATTCAATCTTTTTAAGAAATTTTGTTTTTTGAAATGAGAATTTTTAAGATTTAATAAATAGTTCATAGTTTCAGTGGCTCATGAGCGAAACACTAAAAAGATAAATTAATTTAATCAGAAATTTATTATATAGCTTAAAAAAGCACAGCTCTAATATGAGGTAAAAAGAAAATAAGCAAATTAAGGAATATCTGTTTTAAAGTGAAAAATAAATGCGAATTTGAAGTAAAAACTTAAAGAAATTATTCTAAAATAAAATAAGAAGAAATGCTAAATTGAAAATATCATAAATAGACTTTACACTAATAAAATAATTAAGATATTAGAAAATTTATTAGATAATGAGAAGAACAAGATCTTCAAAAAATAAATATTTTAAATAAAAAATCTATTTTTCTAAAAATTTCATACCTTTAGGAGACTTAAGATGATTTAGAAGTTTAATAGAAAATTAGTTCTGAAAATATAAAAAATAGAATTTAAGTAACTAAGTCTAATAAATTAATTATTTACTTAATTATTTTTTAATTTCAATCCTAAAGTCAAACATAAATATAATTTTATAACTTTTTATTACATCTGAATTAATAACAAATAATAAGATAAAAATTATCAGCAAACACTTAAATAATTTATAAAAAAGATTTAAATATCCTGAGAAAAGTAGATTATACAGATTTTATCTATTAATCTTAATGCACTTGACTATAAATAGGTAGCTTTTACGAAAATGCTTTTAATAATTGTTAATCTTATGTTTAATTATTCTGCTAGATAAAACTTACAACAACTTTTTTACTTTAATAATTTTTAATACAATTGCTTTTAAATGAAGCTTGCTAAAGAATGGATTTAGATGAAAATTGCAAATAAAAATAGAGAGTATTTAAAAATGATATAAGTATGAAATAAAATAATGAGACTATAATCTATTTAAAGTATATATTTAGAATTCAGTGGATATTAATTATATTACGATTGTTTTATACTATAAAGCAAAAAAATAAAGTTCACATAACAAGGTATTCCACCTTTGATTTTTAATTAGCTTGACACATAATCGTTACTTGATAGTTAAGAAATATAAATCTAAAATAACTAAGTCTATTATAATTTATTTTATTCTTAGTTAAGGATATTAAAAAAATGGATTAATCTCTTCGACTCTCAAAAAATTAACTTAGAAACCTAAAGAGAAAAGCGGCAAAAGAAATTTAGAAGAAATAATAACAATAGGAGGAGTCAAGCTCTTCTTCAGAAGGTAAAGTTATGGTAGGATAAATAGAGATAAGTTAACCTAAAAACGAAACTAATCAAAAACTTTAAATTTAATTAGACCAAATGTAAAAAGTAATCTCAAATTATGAAGAAACAACTTACAACTTAGGCGAAAAAATACGGGAACTAATGAGTAACATAGAAGATTAGAACAACGAATTACTAATACTTAGAAGATAACTTATTTGTAGCAAATTAATAACGGAAGAATAACTCTGAACTTAATCATAATAAAATTTTAAATACGACACAAAAATGGAAATAGAAAAAATACCAATAGAATTAAAAACAGAATTGAATCCAGAAAAAGAAATGATTGCTACAAGTTTCATTAAAAGATTAGAAAATATAGAAAATAAATTATCATAAAAAAGAACGAAATAAAGACAATAATACAAACTTTGTTGATGTTGCAAATCAAATCAACATATTTTAAAAAACTGTTGATAATGAAAGAAAATAAACGAATAAGAGTAGAAAAGAACATGGAGACAACTCAATAAACTATGAATAACTCCAACAGGGATCTACAAATAAAAGTTTTTTACAAGACCACTTGAACGGTTACAGTGGTAACCTTCCACTTAATAAAAAGGTCGTGGATCACACCCACGTTAAAAAAACTGTCCGCAGGAACTGGTTGCAATTCCAGAGAATACAAAACTCTACTAACTTTAAGTATATTATTATTATTATTCTTAGTTAAGATAAATTTAAAGATAATTAGCAAATAATTAGTAATTTATATTAATTCCTAATTTATTAGAGAAATACTTAAATTTAAAAATAATACGTAGTACTTCATAATAGAATGAATTGTAAATTAGAAGTATATTAATTATTCTAAAAGTTGCATTCAAATTTTGAATGCAAAACTAATTTATTAATAAGATCCTAGCTTATTTATTACTAGATTAACTTACTTCCAAACTCATGAAACCATATCTTTATTTTATGGATATTAATTAATGAATATTCCTTCAGATTTAGTATATATTAATAAATATAGAAAGGTTAGATTATTTCCTTAATCCTTTAACTAGATTATAAAATAAATGATTATAAGAGTGGTATCTTTATTTAAGTAATTTGAAAATAGATTATTTTATATTATTAAGCTATTAATAGGAATAAAAATGTAAATACTAGCATTTATCTCAGATTAATTGTTATTAAATTTACTTTAATGTAATTTTTCTAATTAATCCATTTAAAGTTTGTCTTCGTTATTAATTTTCTGGAAATAAGATAATGGGTATAGACAGCCTGTAATATTATTAAAAGACTTTAGCTATTAAATTTTAAAGTTTTAAATACTAAGGACAGGAAATAATAATATTATGCTTATTTGTAAAATTCTAAGTATTAAAGCATAACAATAATAGAATAATTTTCTACTTTTAATCAAATATTTCTTATTTAATATAAAATGCATTATAATTAGAAGAGCTAAACTAACTAGACTTAGAGCTAGTGTTTTAATTAAGTTTGGATGATGTATATCTATCCAATTTACAAGTATTTAGCATTTATAATGGACTTTATATAGAGTAAACTATTGCTTAAAATGATTTAAAGTATGAATAGATGTTTAATTGATTATTTCTAATAATTATTGCTTTGAAAGTAATTTAAATAAAATTAAATAACTATTAAAGCAAAAGAGTTTAGCAATAATCATCCATAGATTAATAAATTTATTAGGAATTTAAATTAAAAATTTAGCTTAAAGAGTAAGTTAATAGATTGATATAATTTACTATTTTTTAAATATTAGCATTGCTAAATTCTATTTCAACCTGCATAGCTAAATTTTATTAAATGCTGCTATCCTTAATATAAATATACCGTTTTAGCGATTTTTTAATTGGACTAACTAATTAGTTTTAAATAAAATATTTTCTACTATAAACTGGCTAAAATTTAAAGATTTTGTTACTTAAATAGATCTATATCAAAATATAAAGAAGGCAATATTTAATTATTAAGATTATATTCTGTTTTGAGGCAGTTCCTTACACAGAAATTAGTTATCCTTTTAGCTATTTTAATTAAATATTTATATCCTCCTAATTAATTATAACTAAACTTTATAAAGACTTATTATAAATGAAATAGTAATCTATATAAGAAACATATTTCTTTAGTATATTCAATCAAATATTAAAAAGTTGGATTGAAGGTTTTATAATGAAGACTTTAATTAGAAGATTTTTATTAGCATAGCTTTACAGAAATCTTTAGTAAGTTATCTTAAGATTTATTTTCCTAAAATGTTTGTTAGAGTCATTATAACTTAGAGATTAGAATCTTCAACTATAAGTTACTTAAATAGATTTAGATTCCTTTTGTGTAAGGTCTAACAAAACGATGAATTAGACTTTTGATCACTAATATTTTAAAAAGCTTTTGTTTAAAAATAATTGATTATAAAAAAGAAAAAAATTAAGCTATACCTCCTTAACTTATACTCTCAACTGAGTATAAGCTTAGATGAAATTCTTAAAATCTCTCTATTTAAATAAGCTAAGATTTAATGCTTAATATTTATTCTACTATTATACTTTTTATTATATACGAATTTACTTGTACAATTTTAAATTTTTATTATAAACACTAAATAAGCATAACATAAGCTATTAAGATTATAAGCTGCTTTAAATTAATGATCCAAAAGGTATTTAACTAGGAAAATTCTATTCATCGTGTAAAATTTTAGCTAAGTTAATGTTCCTTCTAATTATTTAGATTTTTACCAAAGCAAAAAATTACAAAAATATTAGCTAAGTAAGTTCTATTTAGAACTATTATTTTATACAATTTAATTTAATATAATTTTTAGAATCTCGCATCTTATTTATTAAACTTTAAGAACATTTATTTAATTTATTTGAGGAATTTAGTTATGTCACTTTAAGTTCTTAACTTTTAGTCAAGTTGCACACTTTAAATTATATATATAAACTAAATTCTTCAACTTGAAGGCTATGATCTATGATTTTTTTTGATTATATTGTTTTATATAGCCATATTATTTCATTTGTTTAAAAATGATTTAGTTCAAACATTTTTTAAGAAGCTGTTTTGATCAGTCACTCTTAGAATAATTATAATTAGTCTATGTTAATTATGCTTTATTTGTAGCTCCTTATTAAGCCGTTTGAAGTAAAATGTTAAATACCTCTAATATAAATAAAGCCTTATTCCTAATTTTAGATTTTAATTTTTCTAGGTTCTTTTATTCATTTAAAATAGGCAACTTCTTAGTTTTCTAATTTTAATTATTTAAGTTTCTTATAAATTCATCTAAATAATATAAATTATTTTCTAATTCATAAAGTTATTAATAACTGTGGGCTTGAAATTTTAAGCTTTTAGATTCTCTATTTTATTTAGCACTAACCTTAATAACACTTAAGAATAGGGTAATTTTAATTGGCTTAAATATTAAATAGAATATATCCCCTTAGCATTTTTATATACTTCTATTATTATCTTTAAAGCTTTATTTCCTTAAACTATGATATCTCACTAAGCTATTATTAATATATTAATTATACTTTTGATTATTTATAGAAATTATATCTATTACTATTCATATCACAGTCTATTAGTAGGAATATCTCTAAAATTAATTACTTTATTTGCTTTAATCTTAGCTAAGCTTATATTTAATTCAGTTAGCTATAAACTTAGGAATTAACACTTTACTTTCACTAATTTAATTAAGAATAGACTTAATAAACTAAGCCTAAATAGAAAAAATAGGATTTAATGTTTATCTCTTAAGTCTCTCTTACTAAAGATGATATAATCTAAAGGAATTTAAACTAGTTTCAAATTACTTCAAACAAATGACTTATCCTTTCATTTGCAACTATCCTTAGCTATATAATAATAAAGATCTTTAGAAAATAGATTTAATATCTGCTAAAAAACAATCTAAGTAGTTTCTTTATTTATCTTATATTAATATATCAAGTATCTCATTATTCAGTGTCTAAAATAATTAAAATTAAAACTTATCTATAACTAGCTTTCACTATTAAATAGTCCTTTATATATTTTCATTTATCACTAGAATTTCGCAAGTTAAATAAAATAATAAGAGAAACAAAAAGTTAATAATAGAACCAATTTATTTCTAAAAACCAACTATTTGCTATTACTATTTAAGCTTATCCGCTTCTTCAAATTATTTAACTTAGAAGTATAATATACTCAAGATTACTTCTAGTAAAAGACTTCAATTTCTTTAATTGAACTTAGTTAATATAATACCTAAGGAATAGTTATATAAATAGGGCATTATTGATTTCTTTTAACTTTATTATCTTCATTTTTGTTAATTGACATAGTAAGATTAAAAAATCTATACAGGTAAATGAACTAAATCAATTAGCCTCTTCTTCTATAGAAAACTCACTTAGATTTTAATTTCTTCTAACCCTTCTAGTGGATATCTCTTATTATAATATAAAACTTCTTTATTTAAAGATGTTAATGGCTAGTCTAGCTATAAGAATAAACATTATTTGGAACTCTAGCAACTAATTATTATAATAAGTATAAATTAAAATTAAAAGATATGAAGGTAATTATGATTCAATATCTGGTATGAAGCATAAGCACTAACTAAGTATAATACTCTATTTGTTGAAATAAGTTTATAATTGAATGTTTAGAATCATTTAGACTCAACTTACTTTAATTCAATTACACTCATAAATTTTTACATCTATACATTTATAAAACCCCTATTCAGTACTAGATATTTCTACCCTTTACCCTATTTATCAACCTATTTTAGTTTTGTTAGTTATATAGAAAATTATTTTTCCTTTTAGCATAAAATATAAATGTTTTAATTTGGATAAAGGATTGCATAGATTTCTTAAAGCTCAACTTTCACAATCTTTAATTCTGGAAGGTATATATTTGTATAAATTATAAGCCTATTTAACTAAATTATCAGGTAATAATAATTGAGTAGAAAAATACCTAAGTAATTAGAAAAATCATTAACTTGTTTAATTCTTCTTAAAAATGATTTTCACTTCTAGATTAGTTAATTTCTTCATCTGAAAAATGTTTATAATTTTTTTGAGATACTCTTTTTCTATTAGACACATAAGAAAGGAACTGTGAGCGCACTAAATGCTATTATACATAAACTTTTTAAATAAAAATTTTAGTTTCTTAATTATATTAGAGTCTAATCTAGAATATCTACTTCTTAATATTTCCTCACTTGTATTATACTCTGAAATGAAAAGGTTAGAATCATAAATACAGTAGACTCTATGGTTTTTAATTAATTAGCAAATATTAAGTTAGCTTGCTAATGTTCCTTATTAAATTAAAAGCGACAAATAAAGATTTAATTTATCTTTAATTTATATCTAAATATAAACTTTAAATTTACCTTCATCAGCGATCCTTATATTCATTTTGCTTATACTTAATGTGTGTTATCTCTTAAAGGAGATTTATACCTTAAAAATAATACTTCTATAAAATTCAATTTATATTTAAGCTATAACATGCTTAGGCAGCTTAAATCTCTATCAGATTTATAAGAATGATGCATATGTTTTAAACTTAACTAAGTTTAAGGTAAATCAAACTTAGAATTAATTCTAAAAATAATAAGCTAACTGAAACTTTAAAAATACTTTTTTATATTATTTTCAATCTCAAAGGAGCATCCAAATTACTTTTGCTTATCTTTTCGCCAACACTTAAATAAATGGTATAATATTTTAAATTTTATAACTTTAAATAAAAACAAATTTCTGAGAGTTATAAGATAAGTGTATTATACTTAATTTTATTTGTATTATATAGGGGAATATAAGATTAAATGGCTACTATAAATAGATTTATTATGAGAAGATATAAACTATAAAAGATATTGAGATATTTAATAACTTAGAAAAGAATGCTAAAAGCTTACCTTATGTTTGCTACTTAAAAAAGAGGTTTTATTTATAAATAATTACTTAGTATTTGAGCATCTTCTTCGGCATTTTTTTTTCTTAAGAAATACTTGTTTTTTTTTATTTTTTTGTAGAGTAACATTGAATTTAGATATCTGAAGAATTAAATAAATTTAAAAGCTTATAGTTTAAAATAAAGTAAATTAATTTAAATTAACAATGTATCCATCATTTTCTGGCTACAAAGTTAAGTCCTCTATCTTTCAAATATTGTATGAATTGATATAAGTCTTTTTTGCTTTCATTCTATAAGCTACTTTCTTCATTCTTTTAATGGATGGTAAAAAATCTATCAGTAGTTTATGACTAATTTTATTTTTAAATTACTGATACGTTTTAACTCTATTCATTGTATACTTATATCTGGCTTTTTCTTAGTGCTATTCGTTCTTTGCATTTAAGATATAATCCATACGCTGAAAATATTATTATTAAAACTAACCCAAACAGAGTAAAAACGGTAGATATCATTATAATTGCATTTCCAAGTCTTCTATCTTATTCAGGATAAGTGTTATTTACTTCATTTTCCTCATCCAGTTTCATAAAGCTAAAATTGCTTAAATAGATAAAAAGTAGGAGTGTTTCTAAGCTAACCTCTGAAATATTAGCTAGCTTATTTGCAAAAGGTCTAACTATTAGAATGTAAATAATTCATACAAAACAGGTTAAGGAGATTAGTATTATCTAAACTTAAGGAAAATCCATAAACATAATAAGCACTAAACCTAAAAAATACCTTCTACAAAGGAAAAGTGGAAAGTAAAACACTCCATAATCATTTTTCATTTCTTTCAGAAGGATACTATATTTGAATTCGAACCTTTACCAAACGTTCTTGTCTTCTTCTTAATTCTACTGACTCACTCTTTTCTTTCACTTGTAAATTATTTAAAAGATCCTAAATATAATAAAAGCAGAAATTATCTATATAAAAAATGTTACCAAGCAAAATATAGAAAATAGAGAGTTTACTGATTCTTCTGCGTTATTGAAAGAAAGGTGATAGATATTGAGAGAGAAACTCAAGAAAATCTACAAGCATTAAGCTTGAAATAAAGATAAAATAAGTGTGTAATGTGTTTACTTAAGTAATTTTTCTGCAATTTAGGCAAATTTCTAAAATCTCATGAGAAATACAACCAAAAGATCTAGTAGCATCATTGTTAGCATGATTAGTAAAGGGTAAATTGCATTTACTAAGAAGGCATAACTAGAGTAGCCTAGAAGTTTTAAGTTCCATTTATCCATTTTCATCACTTTCCAAGATTCTATAAGTTAAGCGTTTAGGCCAAAAGGAAGGAAATTATCAAAATTCTAAAAGTAATAAGCGTTCAAGTTATCGGGTCTCTTAACATTAATAAAGGAATTAAACATGATCATTTATTACTTACAGACGATACTAAAGAACATCCATAGAGAAATTGGGTAGGACGCAACTATAGAAGCAGCGATAGAAAAAGTTGCAATAGTAGTCTACTACTAAAAAGCTATATTTGAGGATAGATCTATAAAATTTTTTTCTGTTTATGAAATATTAAAGTTATCTATATCCTCATAAGACTCTATCTCTTCCTTGACGACTTAGTCTTGCTTTTCTTTCACTTTACATTGATTGTTCTCAAGTTAATAACCAATATTACATTCAGAGCAATTAGAGACTCAGCACTTTTAACAATTTTCAACCTAACACTCACATGATAAACAAAATTCACATATATTGCATTCTTCTATTTTTATCTAATCTTTTGTTTTATTTTACTTAATTGTATCCTCAGTACAATTAATGCATTTATTATAATCGCATTAATTGCAACTATAAGCACTATTACTAATATTAAGGCATTATTAAGCTTTCTCATCCCAAAAAAATTAGTCCTAACATTGTAAGCAAACGCTGTCATTTGAGCATAAGATACAATTTTATATCAACAACTCGCAAGAAAGACATGCTCCATTTATTCTTATTAACCCCTCTGAGCATTTAAGTATGCATTTGTTATCTTATAATTCGTAGTTTTCTTAGCAAGAATAACATTCACTTCCAGTATTTTAATCACAAGTTTTGCAATTCTGGATTCTATCTGAGCAATTTTAGCAGTTTTAATATTCTTCAAGATATTAAAATTCTGTGCAATTTCTTATGCATTAAGCGTTAGACAGAATAAAATCTGACTGACAAGCGTTACAGTAGGTAGAATTTGTACATTCTAAGCAAGAAGGAATGGTTTTATTGCAAGGTATGCATTATTGATCGGGAAAAAATCCATTTGTACATTTGAGGCAACTAATTCCTGCTTCATCACATTCCAGGCAATTGGAAACGGAAAAGTTGCAAGATAAGCATTATCCATGCCAGAAATACTCCAAATTTTAAGCACACTTAAAGCATTTATTGTTGTGTCAGATGGTCTCATCTTCACATTTAGAGCAATTACTTCCAGTAAGATCACATTCTATGCAATAATCAATAGATTTATTGCAAAATTAACATGATCCATCTTTGTTGTATTCGTTACTTTAGCATGATAAGCATTAGTTCTGTTTTAATATTTTAGGAAATTAGCATTCATAACATTAATTTCGTATTAGATCACATGAAATGCAATCTGGAAATGTATTATTACATCACTCACATGAAGAATCATTTGTGACTGATTAATATTACAAGCACTCAGTATAATTAGTGTTACTAGTCTCTTATTTATTACAATTTGCCGTACAACTCTAGCAAACTCTGTTTGAATTAGATTACTCTTGTGAAGGACAGGAATCAACAGCTGATCCATTAGAAATATATTTAGAATCTGAATAATTGAAACAACTATTTAATGTATTTCCACATTAACTGCAGAGAGGTTTATTATACGAGTCAATTTCAGAAAAAAAGCAAGATATGCATTGAACTAAAAAATAATTACCAAAGTAAAGTGATTCGAATTATATAGGAGTTAATTGTTAGTTATCGGTATAAAATCTAACATTAAATAAATACCCTCACATATAATATTCGGAAGATATACTCCCTAATTATATTTATGCTTTAATTTTATATAAATTATATAAAGGAAATCTCCAACATATCAATGAGTTCCAATCAAAGCTTGGTAAAGCTCCACACATTCTAAAATTATAATCAGGATAGCTTTGAAGACTTTTAGCAGTAAAAGTTGCTCCGGAAAAAATTCATGAGTTACAGCTTTAACCAATATCAATTTGGGCTCTACTTTCTTAATATTCTTATACAGTTATAAACTTCAAAGTAGCAGAATAATCGCTTTTAATTTATAATTACAAATTGTCATAATTATAATTATCTGTATATAGGTAAAAATAATCATAATATTTCGTTTAACATTATGTGATTTTGATTCAGGCAGAAATGGAATATGATTCAGAAGATAAACTTGGATTATAATTAAATTCCTAAAGAGCTAAATCTTTTTAAGTTTTATTAAATTCTTAAGTAAAATTCTCAGGGGTCAATTAAATGTATTTTTAAGAATCCACTACTTGCATCTAGATCATTAAAAAAATTCCCAAAACTAATTTTAAATATGACCAAGTAAAACTAAATCCCATATTTAACTCTTTAGTTTATAACTTTTCATTTAACATTTAGCTTTAATGTAGCTCCAGTTGTTCTTAATATTTATGATATTATCCTACTTCTCTCTCCAAAGCAAAAAATTGATCTCTTTTTTTTCTTTATGTAATTAGCTTAAAAGTCTAGAAAAAAGATTTTAATATCTTTGGTATTCTTTCTTCTTACTTTCGCACTTAAATTTCGCTCCTTTCAAAACATTTGTTTATACTCTCTTCCATTTTATTTTTGCTTTAATTCAGTCTTAAATTAGATTTTCTTAACTTAATTATTATTACTTATAGATGAATTTCTAGGTTAAATAAGCAATTCAGAATAGAATATAAGTGTATAATAATTATTTAGGAAAGCTCTTATACAGAATATTATCTAAATCTTAATATTATAGTGTATATTTAAGCTTTCTTGCAAATAAATAATTTTCTTCTTTGTTTTTCTTTTGAAAGCATACATTTCTTTATTTTCAAATGGTTTTAAAAAATATAACTAGCTTTTTTATTTAGGATAAACTTTAGACTAAATAGAAGGATAAAATGATGAAATTTTAGACTTATAATTTTTAAAAGTTCTAAGTGTAACTTAAGACGAATTTTATGGACTTACTTTTTAAATAATTTGAGTACCATTGAGCTTTAATTCCTTTATATTAAAAAAATTATTCTATCTAACTAGCTAGATAAGCCTTTTAGTAAGGAATTTTCAATTGCAATTTGTTATTTACTTAAGCTATTAATTTAACCTGGTATTTTATTTATGGATCTACAACCATTAAAGAAAAATTACAACATCTGTGCTTCTTAAGTATACTAATTCAATTTAGACATCTTTTGATATGACTTCAAATTTTATTTATTTTAACTGGGCTTATTTATTTAGATGTCAAATGGTTCATTTTTATACTCAAATAAGGCTTCCAAATTTCAGATTTTATTTTATTTGACGTAGAGCATAAGTAAAAATAATAAGGATGGTTGCTTTCCTTTAGAATCTATACTGAATAAATAAAGCTAAGGATTTAGGATAGATTTAAAAGGAAACAAGCATATGAAAGTGAAAATTAATAAAACTTTAATTATAACTAAATAATATCTAGCTATAAGCATTTTATTAAAACAGCAGCTAGAAATAATTACACCTTATTTCTATTTTAATGTAGAAGTCTTTTAGATTTAAGTTACCTAAATTTATTTAAGGCTAGTTGTCTTTAACTTATCTTATTTATATCAAGAAAAAGATTTAATTGGATACATAGCAATAAAATATTGGTTTTTAAAAAGGTTTGGCAAAAGAATTGAGTTTAACTTTAGAAAGATAAAAGAAATAGATAAAGCTATTAGTAGCAATAAATTCGAGTATATTCATTTATAAACAGCTGATGAAAGATATGAATGACTATTAAAATTAAATATAAAAACTTGGCTTAATAAATTATGAATGAACATAAATGCAAGTGAACTAATAAAAAATCTCTAGAAAAGAAAAAGGACTACTCTAGTAATTTAAAGTACAAGTAGAGCTATTAGATACAAAAATACTTCTAGCTAAGCATACCAAAGAATATTATAAAGAGTAAAATTAAAAAATTAGTTTTGTTTGTTGCTTAAAGAAAAGATATTTCATTTTTGATAGAAATAAACTATTAAGCAATGAAAAAAATTAGTTTCCAAAATAGATATTTAACTTAAAAATTATCAAGTTTATAGTTAAAAATAGATTAATTATTAAAATTTTATAATTATACTGAAATTTTTAAGATAATAATTAAGTATCTATTTTTTCTTTGTAATTTTATTGCTTTGTGGTATAATAATAAATAAGTGTAGTCTCTTAGAAAGATGCAGAGCTAATAATTTATAATGATAAATAAAAAATTAAATAGATTCTAGTTCGTCTGCTTAGTTAGTTTTCTTAGCTTAATTACCTAATATTTCATATGACTTAGAATTGAAATTATTACATATTAGAAATTATTTTTCATTCATTTTCTCCTTTGAGATTACTAAAGTAAAGCGTTAATTAATACCAGCTTTATACTTTCTAACCCTATTTCCTTTGAATATTTCCAAGCTCGTGGTATATTAGATAAAGTTAAATTCTTTATTCCAATTTTATTTAACTATTTTCTACCTTCATAAACAATTATCTTATAAACCCAAAATAGCTAATTTTAAAAATATCTAAAATTGATTTCCTCAGATATTAAGCAAATATAAACTGTAAAGATAGTAGTTAATAATAGTAAAACTAAAGAATAATTAATTAAAATAAATCTATATAAAATCAGGTTTATATCAACTAATAAAACTTAATAAATTACTTAATGAAATAACTTAATTAGTAATGAGAAAGGCTTTAAATAATTATGCTTAGATTAATATAGCTAAAAATTCTTATAATCTTTACATTGAAGTTAAGCTTTTACAAGTATATTATAATGCTAGAAATAACTTAAACTATTATAAATCGAGCTAGATAAAGATTTAACAATTGTAAGCATTTTAAAATATTCAAATAACAAAACTTTTATAAACCTAGGAAAGTAAGAGAAATAAAATTTTTAATAGTCAACAAATATTAATTACATAATATAGTAAACCAATAATTAAATTAGCTAAAAATAAATTTCGTCATTAATAAATTTACTAGATTTTACAAATAAAAGTCTTTGAGCTTTTTAAATTTTAATAATTTAGTTGAATGTTATATTAGTAAACAAAATTAGAGCTTTTATATTTTTGCTTACCTTATATTGCTAAAAATTATTTTTAGAGAATTTTAAATAAAAAAAGTATTGATATTGTAATTATTGAATAAAAGATAAAAGATAAAAGGTATAATTATATGATTATATTAAACTAAAAGTTAGAGCTTAATAAAATTTAATTTCATAGCTGATATAATCTCATAAGTAGTTCTATCATTCATAGTTAATCTTTATGCTTTAATTTATTTGAAGACTTTTATATTTAATTTAGAACATAATTTTAGCTTGATTATAGCTATTAAAAATTGTAGAAAATATTATAGCATAAAGAAAAATTTCTACTTTAAAATTTAAAGAAAAAAATTGAAAGGAAAGTTACTTAAAGAATAAATTAGGCGTAATCCAATCGACTGGCTTCCAAGAAGAAATTTTTTTCCTAATACATTTAATTCAACAGCATCAACAATAAGTGCTTTCTACTCTGAGGGAATTCTCATAGTCTAGCTTCGGAATTGAATATGACTCAATTAAGAGTTAGATAATTATGACAAAAAGCAAGGTAGCTTAGATCTGAAAACTCCAAAATAAGGTAAAAATATGCTAATTTTATCTTTGAACTATGTTCTGTGAAAATTAGCACGGCAAACGAAGGACTGTTTGGTGATGTGATTTTCACTTAGGATACAAGAGAGACGAATTCAATTCCATAGCATAACTTTGCTTTAGAAAATTAATAGTAAATAAATATAAAGCAAATTATTTAAGTTGTGTATTTTATTAAGATAAAAATATAATCAGATAATTTAAGTCCTATCTTATAAATAAATGAGATTAGTCTTTTAAAATAAAAGAATAAAAAGAACATCAAATAGTCTTTTTGCAAAAATAAATATTAGATCATTATCAAAATTTTAAATTCATGAACATTTCTTTATTTCTATCATTGCTAGTAAAAGCACTCTAAGCCAATAACTGTTGTAAAGTTAAGTCTTGAAGGTTTTCTTAATGAATTAAGCAACTAGTAGCTTTTTTTTGAAAGAAATTCAACAGAGAATCAAACTTCTTTGCTAACTTTATAAATATAATAATTTTTTATCAAAATTAGCATTATATATCTTTAATACTTTATAATTTTATCTATTTTCTTCCAGCTAATTTAATTAAAATGATTATTTATAAGGCTTTCCATAGCCTTTTTTCAAAAGCTTATAATATATAAATTAGAAGAGTATATTTTTAGATATAATCAATTATAAAATTTAGGAGTTTGATTCATTGTTTTTATTTTTTATGTTTGAACCCAAGCTGAACGACTTTTGCAACGGTTTTTCCTTTAGTTCCATTAGTCTGGATATTTCTGCATGCAGATACAACTTCATTCCTAAGATAGTATCTGTCACATGTCTTAAGTTAAAAAATTATTTTCTATCTTCTTATTCGAGTCCAAATTTTTACAGTAAATTCTTCTAGAAGGGTGGCATAAAAGGAATTAACTTTGGTTGAATTTCTAATCTTGTTTCTTCCTTTCCTTCCTTTCGATATACGCCTTCTTAACCTCTAGTTGCAGTCAGAAACCTCTTTATTGTGAGGAATCCCTTAAAGTTTCAGTAGGAATACTATCCACTACCTCAATAGAAATGTTACTTTTACGAATGGTTATACTTCCTTTGAATGTTGGTTTTGCTGCCAGGAAGGGCGCTCTTATTTCAACTCCATAGATGTTCCAGATTAAAATTTATTGGAGGATATTGTTAAAGACTTTTCTTGAACCTTAAAGAGCCATCTCATGTCCCAGATTGTTACTCTAATATTATATAGTCTTCATGACCAAGCTAATCTTATACACCAATTTCTAATCTTCTCTATTTGGATAAATCTTAAAAAATAAAAATTCTGAGATTAAATCGGTAAACAACTTCCGCAACAAAGAATTTTCAGTCAAAGTAATAGACATCTTGTTGCAGCTCAGCTAGCTCAAGAGCGAACTATTCCTCAAATCAGAAATTGGACAAGAAGAACTCTCTGATATCACAAGTAGCGATCTATTGTTTCTTAATTACTTCTCTTAAGTCTTTGCAGTTCTAGAAGAAATAACATTTCCTTAGACTATAGGACTGGTATTTATTCTATTTTTTTATTTTCTTTTTAGCTTTACATTTTCTTCCCTCTTACTTAAAATGATATAATTGTAATACCAAGCAGATATTTTATATTAATTATAGAAGATTAAGACAAAATAAATTGAAATTAAGGAATACAAAAAGAAAAATATTTAAATGACTAAGAGAGATTTTTATCTTGCCAAAAAATTTTAAATTATAGGTTTTTAACTAACATGTTTAAAATTAAGTGCTATAATCTTATAAATATATTAAGATTAGATAAGAAATATGAATTAGAAAGTGAGAAAGCAGGGTTTTAATAGATTTTGGATTATGTTTAGAATAAATTAAATTAGTTATGCTTTAAATAAAGAGCATAGAAAAGTTGCATCTAATAATATTAAAATACGAATTTAAAAAAATGAAGTCCCGGTTATTTACTAAATAAATTTAGATTGGCAAAAATTAAGAAGAATCAGAAGGGAACAAATAGAAATTAGTAAAGCCAAGAAAAAGAATGAGTTCTCCTTCAAAATAAGAAACTAAAATTTAATAAGATTTTTAAAAAACTATACAGCAAGAAGTATCAGAATTCAATATCTAACAATAGATTAGCTATGAACAGCTTATAAAGGTGGGGCTTAACCTCCAAGAAGAGGTTAATAAACTTCGAAAGGAGAACGCCAAGCTGACAAATTAGTGACTAAAGGACTCTAAGATTCTATTGACCTAAGACTGAACAACCAGGAAAGAGAAATCAGCGCACTTTGAAACTGTCAACGTGAACAGCTGAGCCAGACAAACTCATAAATCTAAAGGATATAGGATTAAAATTAGCGGCTTGAAAGCATTCTTCAAAGTTAAAACCTTAACTCCCAACTTAAAAACATAGAAATAGAAAAAGAAAACAATCAATAATAATAGTGAAAAATGAAAATAAGGAAAAGGAAACATTGCTACTACTGTAGTAGTTAATAACATTTATATAGAAATTGCTGAAAATTCGTAAAATTTAAAAAGCATTATTGAATCTAGGAAGAAAGAAAAAGAGAACAACTTTATTGCAATCAAGAAAGACAAATTTATAGAAGAAAAGAAAATTAACAACTGCTGTGATTATAATAAACAGGACCTTAAAGAAGAAAACTTGATGATATTCAAGAGTGACCATCTCACAAATTTATAAACTTCTTTGAGCAGCGGTTATGAACTATTGCAAAACTATTTTTAATTATTTAATTAATAATATTAAAATACTTATTTATTATATTAATTTCTATATTTCTACCTAATCTCTACCCTTAATAATAAGCGAATAGCTAATTAGAAGTATAAATTATTTTATTATATATCACTTCAACGCCAACTATTATCTTGTCATGAAAATCCTTCGTTTGAAGACGTTTGATTTTTATATATTTGCTATCTTAAACTGAAAAATCCAAATATTTCTATTCATTTACTACAAAATAGTCTAAAAAATTGTTAAACTTGAATATCTCTTAATCATTTAGTGAATAGCTTGACAGGCGAAAAGCATTTTAGTTCAAAATAAGAGTATGAATTATAAATAATTAGTGCAAAGCCAATAAAAAAGAGTAATATAATTGCAAGTCTTATTTAAGATTGGTAAACTTTTAGTAGATACTTTAAGTAAATATTCTAAGAGATGTAAAATTACCTTAATACCAATAAAATAGCTTAAAATTCTTATCTTTCAAGCTTGGAGTAAAAACTTTTAATTATATTTCTTAACATATAGTTGATTTATTCTAAAGCAATTAAATTTAATGTTTCTTCCTTCATATAATTTCTTCTTAAATTTAACTAAAGTATATAGCAAGTCCTGCTCTAATAAACAGAACTTTATTCTCTTCACCTTCAAAAGTTTTATAGAAATAAAAGTAATAACTTTTACTAGTTTAAAGCTTTATGGACCCTTATATCTTACTATCTATTTTTATTTGAAAACATAAGAAATGCATCTCCATTAAGAATATAATAATCACAAATTTTTTTATGCTTCGTATCTTGAAAGACTAACTAACTTATAAAGAATAAGTTTAAATATTATCATAAGTTAATTGAATAATACCAGAGAGGGAAATGATAAAAGTAGAATCAACAGATTTAAGAGTAAATTTTAATGTAGTTAAAAAATAAACAAAGAAGCATCTATTGCTATTATAAATCTATCGCATACTTTAAAAATGCAAGTAACGTTATCATTTAAAGGCTGTAATTCCATAATAAATTATATTAAAGAAGAGAATTAAGTGAAAACTTTAGAAAAGTTTATATAACTTTTAAATTTAGATAGTAAAAGAAAATTTTTGTGAGCAGAAGGTAGAAATTTTAAGTTTAAGATAGGTAGAAAGCAGAACTTTTAATTAAAAAGTTTTAAGATTAAAAAAGATTTAAAGCTATAAGCGAAGAAAAGTAGCTTAATAAATAAAATAAATCTAAAAGACTTTATTTAAATAATAGTGCATGAGATAATGCCTTTAGTTTAAAATTAATTTAATTTTAAACTTTATTAATTTTAAATTCTCCTCTCCAGTAATTTCCAAAATATTTTTTTAAAAGTACTTTCATAAATATAATACCAAATAAACCTAAGATAATTTTATCTAATTATAGCAACTATAGTTCCCTTAGATATTTACAATACAATAAAAAAACAAGCTTATATAATATTTTCTTATATATATTTAAATCAATAGATCTTTCAGTTAATTTCTTTCTCAGTATTTTAATGTATCCCCTTTCTTTCTAAAATGAACTTTAGATTCATTTTATTTTATTTTGTTGTAAATTTATCAAATTTAGCTAAAATTCTCTTATTTTACATTATGAAAAACAAATTTATAAAAGATCCGACTTATAATTATTTTAGCATTCTTCTAAATTGTTTCTAGATATTTAAATTTTGCTATTTTAAATTTGAAAATTTAATCTTTATGTAAGGTAAGAATCTATTTCTTAGCTTTGAAAGTAAACACTTATTTATGGTTTATTCACAAGTCTTAACTTAGCCTTTACCTTTTTTTATTTCTTATTTAGTTTTAAGTATCTAAGAGACAACAATGTAAATGACGTTTAAAGAACAATATTTTTTATTATGTGATTTTGATGAAATTTGTTTAAAATAACTTAAAGAAGTTTATAACTTTTGAATTTAACTAGAAGCAAAAAATAAAGAAAATACCTAGAATAAATAAGATAAGAATACTTATTATCTGTCTAAAATCATAATATCCTTTGCTTTTGGATCAAATAGTTTAATTATACCACTGAAGCTTGTACTTCTAAAAATTAAAATAAGAGACTTTTTATTTTGGTTTAGATAATAATTTATCAATAATTGTAAAAATGGGAAAAGTAAATTCAAATAAAGTTATCTTTATCAATTTGAATTTAGATTAAAATTTTTAATTATGCTTAATTAAATATGTAGATGCTTTAACCATAAATACATTAAAATTGATGAAGATATAAAAATAATTAGATAGATATTATAAGTATTTATTGATAATAGGATAATTAATAATAAATTGTTAGTTAATTGTATATTTTTAACTTAAATATTGTTATAAAAAAAATGGTCACAGTGAGTCTCGAACTCACGACCTCTGCGTTATTAGCACAGCGCTCTAACCAGCTGAGCTATGCGACCTTTATATTTATTAATACCTAATAA
>CAMPDV010005632.1:0-32887 GCA_946699065.1 Loxodes magnus | reverse complement strand
ATTTTAAAAATTTTTTATTATTTAAGAAATTAGTAATTATCTCATAACTTTTATCCAAAAATGTTTTTATAATTAAATTATCTTTTTATATTCTATTGAAATATTTATTTCATTATGATTAAAATTAAATTATCATAAAGATAGTATACTTTATTACCAGAGAATTTAAATATTATAAGTTTTAAGCTTTATATAAAAAGTAAAAAAACTTAGATTAAAGAATGTATAGACCCCTCAATGGCGTTCTGTTCTTAAAAGGCAGAATATTTCAATCTCTTACACAATGCCTTTGGGATAAGAAACTCTTCTTCAATCTCGTCAATTTATTCCTTTTCTTGTTATTCTATCTTTAAGTGTCTATCTTCTATTTACCTACTTTTTATTAAATTTTTTTAAGTTAAAGTAAATTTTTCCTTTGATTTATTCTGATATACTCTTCTATATCTTTTTCTCTGTATTATATTTTTATATACTCTTAAAAATTATGCTTTACAAGTTCTAAAATTCTTACATATTTCTTTACATCATAGTATTTTTCTTTTCTATATATTTTTTTCTTTGTTCTAAAGCATATCTAATGAGCTCTTTAATTTTTAAATATATTTTATTTGCTTTCAGCTCTTTTCTTAAATATTATTCCCAAATTTAAGCTGTTTCTCATAAAACGTCAAATAATTTCATATCTTTTCAGTTTGATACTATCACTTCCAGATTACCAATGCATACTTCTCTTCCTTCCTATATAGTTCGAGGGGTCCATCTATTCTCCTTTTTTTAAATAATCTTTTGCATTATTTCTGCATTTCTGATGATATTACTCGCTTCCCTTAATATATTTGCTTTATCATTCCACCAGAACATCTCCATTAATTTTTAACCTTCTACTTTGATTGTTCCTGTTGAATTTCGTCTGGTCCAGCTGCTTTTCATTTTGCTATTTTGTAAAGTCTTTCTAGTGATTCATACTCACTAGCATTTATTTATTTTCATTGTAAATTTCTCAGGTTAAGTGCTATCACCTTTTCCGTATATAATTTTTCATATGTTTTTGAATCATTATATGCCTTCTTCTAGCAATGATAATTTTTTTTTCTATTAAATTTAATAAAAACATATACCAACTCATATTCACCACATAAAATAATCTTTTAAATCCTGCTTCCATTCCACTTGCTTCAATTATTATCTTCTTTTGCCTTTAGTCTTGTTAAAATCAGTTTCAGTAATTCTTGAGTTCCTTTTCTCTTGCGTATGTCTCCTTCAGAATTACAATAGAGCTTTTTCTCCTCATATCAATATTATTTTTTTAAGATCCAAATATTTTCAGCAATTTTTGTATAGATGTTATTAGCTTTTGCAAATTAGCATATTTTCCTAATTCTTATTTTTTTATTTCTGTTTTTATTAGACGTTGTTTTGTTTTTCCATTGAGATTAGTCTATTCCAACTTATTCTATTTTCATTTTGTATCCAAGAGATTCTCTTGATTTTAATTTTCCTTTTTCTGACTTTGTAACTGGTTTTCGATCTGTAGAGCTTTAATCTTGAATTTTCTAAAGTTGAGAATTTGTCTGATTAAACTACTCTTTTTAGTAGTTCTATTAGTTGTCGATTTTCCTCTCCTAATTTGCCATTATTAAATCCAACGTATCTTAGAGGCCGCTGTTTATCAGCTCATTTAGTTTAGGGTTTCCCTGTTGAGCCTCTTAACCTCTTCCTGGAGGTTTAGTACTACTTTGATGAGCTGGTCAATGCTCATTTGTTCTGAAGGATAAAAATTCTGAGATCTCCTAGTGTAGGACGGTCTTCACCTATTTCCTCGGTTTATCCCTCAAAGGTTGGTGTTATATCAACATGATTGTTTTCTGTTATTTTTTGGCCTTCTCATACTGCTGTTTGGTTCTTGAGTCCTATTTATTTGCGCAAAAAATTATTACTGAAGTCCTACACCTTTTTAGTTTCATTATTTTTTCTGTTAAATAAGTTCTTAAATTTCTTCACATTTCAGTTAGGTTTCTTTTATTTATTACACCATAAAAAAGTTGAATTAATTATTTTAATCTTTCTTCCTTGCTTACACATATTCATTTCTTGCTTTTAAATTTTTTAAATGAACCTCATATTATATTCTTTCAATACTTTCCCTAGCCTTATTTGCACCGTATTTAATTTATTTACTGTATTTTCTGAAATTTTTCTTTCTCAAATTTTGCAATTTCTGAATATTTGCATTTATTTTCTGTTATTTTTAATTATTCTATATATCTTTCACACTTCTTCTTTTTTTCTATTCATTTTAATACATATATTCTACATTCTATTTGCTTATTTATTTTTCCTATATGTTTTCTTATATTTATCTTTCAATTTTGTTCTAAAACCTCTTATCCTTTAATAGTACCTAGTTTATCTTTTTTATTTCCTCTTTTTTTCTGATCTTTAATTATATAGTTCCCGGTTTATGATCTACATATAAAAGAGAAATAAAAACACTTTAACTACTTTCTCTCTCATTATTTCTCCTATTATAAAATAGTCATCTTTATATTTATTTCTTTAATATACAAGCATTCCTAAATTGACTCGATCTAAATAAAAACTATACAGCTTCATAAACTAAAGCATCCTCTTTCCTGTTGAATTTGCTTATCTAGATAGTCATTTTGCTGTATATGCATCCAATCTCCTACTATTATTATACTAGTCCTTTTCCTACTTCTTATAATTTAAATCCTTTCAATAAGTTATAAAAGGATCACATTGATCGCTATCGTTTATAACTGACTCATAAAAATTTGTTTCAGTCAATTTTTTCATCACTTCAATGGCTTTAATTTAGCACTCCAAATAAATATTGCTTAATTTACTCCTTTTTCTATTTATCTTGTTTCATTGCAAAATTCATTTTTTGTACAAAAAGCTACTCCTTTTACTTTTTATAATTCCATCTTAATTAAGTTTTAAAACCTGTTATGTTGTACTTATCTCTTTAATTTTCAATTTAGATTTCCTATATGGTCATAATGTGAATCCTTTTGGCTCATATAATTGATTAATGCATTTTTTGCACTTTTGATTCCCTTTAAATTTTCTGTACCTATTTTAATATTAAATATTATACATTTTCTTCATCATATTACTCTGCTATAATTTCCTCTCCTTACCTCTATTTTCCTTCATATTCACTTCCCCACTTCTTTTACCTTACCCTTGTTATTTCTTCTTTTTTCCTCTTATATTTTATTATCTTGTTGTTCTCTTACATCTGTTGATCTTTTTGATTTATATACTTTTGCTAGTGCTTGTTGTTTTCCATCAATTTCTACTATCTTCATTTTTTCCTTGATTATTATTCTCCACTTGTTTGATTTTCTCTATTTAATTCAATTATTTTTAGTTTTCTTTCTTACGTAATATAAAAGACTATTCTACGTTTTTGATTATTCTTCTCTTTGCGTTAGAGTTTATATTTTCTCTTATCATATCAATATTTTTTGATTATATTTATTTTTATTTTCTATATTTATTTCATTTTATAATTAGTTTTTAAACATTTCTACCTTATTTTCTTACATATTTTCAATTTAATTTTAAAGAAAACTAGTTCTTTTTCCTACTTTTATTTGAATCAATAATTTATTCTTATAGAAAAAAAGAAAAAAATGGATTAATCTCTTCGACTCTCAAAAAATTAACTTAGAAACCTAAAGAGAAAAGCGGCAAAAGAAATGTAGAAAAAATAATAACAATAGGAGGAGTCAAGCTCTTCTTCAGAAGGTAAAGTTATGGTAGGATAAATAGAGATAAGTTAACCTAAAAACGAAACTAATCAAAAACTTTAAATTTAATTAGACCAAATGTAAAAAGTAATCTCAAATTATGAAGAAACAACTTACAACTTAGGCGAAAAAATACGGGAACTAATGAGTAACATAGAAGATTAGAACAACGAATTACTAATACTTAGAAGATAACTTATTTGTAGCAAATTAATAACGGAAGAATAACTCTGAACTTAATCATAATAAAATTTTAAATACGACACAAAAATGGAAATAGAAAAAATACCAATAGAATTAAAAACAGAATTGAATCCAGAAAAAGAAATGATTGCTACAAGTTTCATTAAAAGATTAGAAAATATAGAAAATAAATTATCATAAAAAAGAACGAAATAAAGACAATAATACAAACTTTGTTGATGTTGCAAATCAAATCAACATATTTTAAAAAACTGTTGATAATGAAAGAAAATAAACGAATAAGAGCAGAAAAGAACATGGAGACAACTCAATAAACTATGAATAACTCCAACAGGGATCTACAAATAAAAGCTTTTTGCAAGACCACTTGAACGGTTACAGTGGTAACCTTCCACTTAATAAAAAGGTCGTGGATCACACCCACGTTAAAAAAACTGTCCGCAGGAACTGGTTGCAATTCCAGAGAATGCAAAACTCTACTAACTTTAAGTATATTATTATTATTATTAATTTATTCTTATTTTGTCTAATTTTTTTAATCTCCCTTTGTTTTCCAGTTTTTTATTTTTTCTTCTCTTTATTCAATAATCATCTTTTCCTCTTCTTAACTATCTCCTTTTCTTATTTTATCATTTCATATCCAGGCTGGTTGAGTAATATGTTATCTCTTCTTACTATCTTTCATTTAGATGCTAATTTTTCTCTTATACTTCCCCAACCTTTCTATATTGTCTAACTGTATATCCTTTTTTCCGCACTCTTTTCAGGATTTTGTAGTTTCATTAGATTTCCATTTAAATTAATTTCTTCTAGGATTCTATTTACTTTTTCAATTTTTTAAATATAGACCATATTATAAATTTTTCTGTCAAAATCGTTGTATTTGGAAAAATGTGAATTATTTCTCCTCTAATTTATCCTTTATTTTCATTAGGTCTCTTTAATTTCTTTCATATTTGAGTGTTCATCTAAGATAAAATATATGAAATAGTTGTGAATGTCATAGCATTATTGCAAATTCTTTTGTTCTATTGAGATTTTTTGCTTTTGCATTTTTATTTTTTCTATATGAATTCCTTGTATTTTTTTCACATTATTGAAGACAATTAACATAATTTCATTGGCTTAAACTGTAAATCTTACAAGTGTTTGTCCATATTCATCCCTAATCTTTTTCAAAACTCCTTGAATGCCTCTTATTCCATTGCCTTCTGCTCATCAAAAGCTATTGTTTTCAAGTAGTGATTAAATAGGCATTCGCAGCTATATCTGATAATTCTTGGTAGGACATGCTAATAGAATTCCTTTATTTATTCTTTTGGTACCATAGTCGAATTACATTATTTAGTGCTGATTATATCCTAGACTTTCTATTTTTCCTTCATTTATTTCCCTTTTCTTGTCTTTTTCACTTTTTTTTCATTCAACCTTTCATAAAGATTTATTATAGATAAACTATTCTAAAGGTTTTTCACTGCTGAACGCACCATTTATAGCCCTTTCTCAGATCCGTATTTGGTTCTATTTAACCTATCAGAGAATATTGTAAGTTTAATCTTCATTAAAAAATTAAATACATAATAATGCTATATAGTATATGTTATGGCTATATTACACTTACATACTCTATTAATAATAATAAAACATTAAACTTAAGCTTTACTTTTTTATTTTAATGAAAGGTTATTCTCTCATTAGGTTAATACATCATTTAACTAAATAAATTACAAAAATTTGCAAAAATATATTAATTTGGAATTTCTGACTAACCAGGATATCTATAAGCAAGATTTTTACTTTACTAGAATCATTATTAGTAATGTTTTACTTCAAATTGATTCTAAACTCTGTTCGAATTCTTGTATATGAATGTTAAGTAATAATCCAAACTATTACTTAATAATTTACTTTTCTTTTCTTTCTTCTTTAAGATTATTTTTACTACAAAACAATGAAAAAAGTTTGGAAATAGCAGCTATTTATATAATTTTAAGCATAAATCAGATTTATTAGAAATATTATAAATTTTTAGTCTTCTTTATCAGTCTCTCATACCTTTCCTTTTGTTGTCATTTTAACAAAAACTGATGAAATAGTGTAGAAAGTTATCAAACAGAACTATTCTATCCAGTAATAAATGCAAATAGCTGCAAGTATTCTCTCTACTTTGTTATCGTCACATTCAAACTTACTATAGTTTCATAATAAATAGCCTGTTGATACTACTCATATTGTGAGGTATCTAAATAGTTAAAAACTTACACTTAGCAAGCTTGAATTAAGAACCAATAAATAGTTCTAAATACTTTGTTTTTAAATAAGTTAGTGTTTTTGAGCATCTTAATTCATTTAAAGATTAATTGAATACTTTTAAGAAAAGCATAAGAAAACATCACACAAACATAAGCGATAGTTCAGCCCTAATATACCCTGAGAACATTATAAATTTTGTTATCGTTTTTAATTCTACAGGTTCCATCGAAACTTAGAGCAGCAATAGCAGCCCAAACGAAAGCGAAATCTGTTCCTAGTACCAGATAATGAAGAAAACTCAAAAAATAAGTTCATAATTTATTGGTGTCTTCAGTAAACGTTGCTTAAACTTTTTATTTGTTTATGATACCCGGCTATACAAATTAATCTTTGAGGATAACTTTTGATTTTTAAGAATCAATTATTTCTTCATCGGGTACAGACAATACAATTTGTTCTTCTCTTATTGACGGTTGAGTAACAAGTATATCCTTTTCCTGTATTCAGTTTTAATTTCTTTTTAAAATCCAATAGTTTTTATTAGTCTACTAGCTACTTTCGAGAGATTCTATCAAACTTTTAGAATGGTTTTCTTAATCTTATTAGCACTCTTATTCCTTTCCTTCATCCATTTATCAAAACTTTAATTCTTACTTAAAAATAATGAAATATATTGAAAATAAAAGTTTAAGTTATAACAATTTATAGTAGCATCTAAACTAAAATGGAAACTTATTAATTCGTTAGAACTATTTGTTTTACTTGGTTACTATTATCAATTATTTTACTTTAAATTAAACATATAATTAACCACATAGTTATTATAAAACTCTAACGAAGTTACTGTCGTAAAATGAATTTAAGAGAAAAATTATAGCAAAAACACTTTGGAATTCCATTTTTGAATTGTTAAGCTAGTAATGTTTTAGCTATTGTAATACAAAAAGTAATTAAATATCTAAATAGCTGTTCTTTACTAAACTAACTATGTAAAACTAATTATTTGTTTAAAATAGTTTGAAGTTAAATATATCAATATATCAAACCATTCTTTTATATTTATATCAATAAACTATAAAAGTTGTTCAGAAGTCAAAAGTTATTCATTTTATAATAAGGTCTCTTTCTTCTAAAGGTGGTTTGTAATGGGTCTTAATATTACACATAATTTAAGTATTTAGATTAAGTTTTGTTACTAAGTTCTTTTATAATTTGAAAGGAAAAAGGAAAAAAAAATTGCTTAATAAATGTTATTTATTTAAACTGTAGAAAAGTTTGCTAAGTTTAGACTTAAAAATTAGACTTTTATAGTATTTTACCAAACTATATTCATTTAGTTAACTTTACCTCATCATTACCTAATTCCTTATTATTTTAATACTTTACTAGTGATTTTTCCTTATCTGTATTGTAAAGCTATAATATAACAAAGAGTTCATTATAATTTAGATAGAATCTAACTAATAATATAAGGAAATAGCATAAACCTTTATTAATAAAAGAGATATAAGTAAATGGAAGAAAAAGAGATAATAGTGTAATGCTTAAATTCTCATAAAATTATCTAAAAATAGACTTTAATTATACTAAGCAAGCAAAATATTACCAGAAATACCTTAAACTTCTTTACAATATATAAAATAATTAGAATGCATAAACATCCTATTACAATGAGAAAACTTAAATTAAATAACTTAGAGATATTGAATCTTATCAGTGAGATATATTACCTACACTAATTATTCGTCTAACATTCAAATTATTTAAATAATTTCAAGCTTGTAAAAAATATTTTTCAAAATAATAACTAAATAAATAAATTTGATTATAGAGCACGTAACACCTCGTTGGTGCGTGGCTCTTTTTAGTAGTGCTGCTTCGGGTATTACTAATTTTAAGTGCAATTACAAAAGATTATAGGAGCATATATTTCAATTAAATAGACTCAAAACTTATATTCTAAAAAACTAATGATGAATCTTAAATTGTATTTATATAAATTTTAAATGATTCCAGCAGCTTTACTATAATTTTAGCTTTCTATTGAATAATCAATTATTATTTAATTGTTTATTATTATAAACTTACGATACTTTATCTAGTTAAGCCTTTAATAGCAAAATTTATAAGTAAAGATCTGAATATTAATAATAGTTTTTCGCAAGTTATAGATATCTTAATTTTATACTAGTGCATATTATTTGTAGCTTATGAAAAAAAAGTAATGATATAAGAACTTAAGCTTTGATATTAATATATTTGTATTATAAAAGAATTGTTTTTAGCTAAATATTTATAAACATTTTAATCTTATTTATTTTGTCTTGTTTAGCCTCGTATCAGAATTATCATTGCTTTAAGTTTTTCCATTTTTTGAATTTCTATTTGTTTCTAAAAATAATTTTGAAATCTTAAATTATTTATTCCTTCTAGGGTCCCAAGTCTTACATTTTTGCTATTCTATAGCATATTTCAGTCTAATATATTATTTAGTTGTCAATTTTTTTTGTAAGCTGAGCTTTTCTTAATTTTAATAGCATATAGAAATTGGTTAAAATCAAAATCATTTGAAGAGCTGCAGTTAAAAAATAGCTAAATTAACTCCTGCTTTTTTATATAGCCACTTTATTTTTTATTTCTTTTAAATTAATTTTGCTCTAAGCTAGCAGTTTAGAACGCATTATTAATTAAGATAAGTTGAAGAGTTGAAAGATAGTAAATATTAAACTTATAACTCTTTAATTTAGACAGCTATATTTAATTTCTAAAGTTACTAGCTAAAATAAGTTATTAGCTTAACTTACTTTCCACAAGTTTCTTGCTTTATGCTTAAATAAATATGCCCTTAGTTTTTAGGTTTCTAATCATTTGACTTTATTTGCTTCTAGACTTACTTATGTTATCTTCAATAATCCCAAGTTAAAAGTCTATTTATAAATTAAAAATACAAAATAATAAAAATAAATTAAACCAATTCAATACACTGAAGATACGCTTTTTTAAGCATTAATTATTTTTTATAAAGCAGATAGTTAAACAAAATTATAGCTTTAAGTAAGGTAAGATTTATTTAAATTAAGAACAATTTACTAGTCTAACAATCTAGTAATATTTTAAATCTATAATGCTAAAATAATTTAAGATTAATTATCTCACACAAGAGAATGCTAATTTACTAATTAGATACAATTTTATAATAAATAATATGCTTCTTACTATATTTTTACGAAGGTTCTTTAATAAATATATAAATCTAAGTGTATAAATTATGCTTAACTAAAATCTGCCTTTTTTAGGGCAAACTTTTGGAATTAAGTTTTATTGGTAATTATTTAATATTTTAAATATAGTAATGCTCATCTTATTTGCTATCATTTTCTTTCTTTCTTCCTTTCTTATCCTTATTATTTATTTGATCTTATATATCTATTTCCTCTTTGCCCTAATAAAATTGACTGATTAATTGGCTAATGAAGTTCTTTTGCTTTTATATTAGCTTAATACATTGAAACTTGAAGAACCTTGTTATAGGTTGAAGTAATTTACTTTTGATCAAGTTTTGAAAAACAACTATTTTCTTTCTTACCATTTTACTAATGTTTTATTTAAGAATTATATTCATCATTTTTGATACCTTCTATTATCTTAATTTCTAAACCTATATCTCATAACTCTTTATCTTTGAAATTATACTCTAGTCTTAAATGTTCTACTATTAGGATAAATTAATTTTTAAATGAATAAAATCATTTATTTTATTTTTAACTTAAACTATTTGGTATTTTATTTTAATTGGGATATTTTTATGAGTTTTGCAAGGTTTTTTGTCCTTTTTAAGTGAAAAATGTTTGTCTGCTTTTTTTAGCTATAGCTGATAGTTTAAATTGAGTATTTCCTTTAATAATAAAAGTAAAATTAACTTGCAATTAAGTTGCATTTTTCAGAAGGTTCCTTTTTTCTTTATGTAATTTAAAAATTAGATTAATGTTCTCAACAAGTTAATTCTATACCGAAATTCTATTATCTCGAACCCAACATACTTTCTTAATTGCCATAATCATAAGTAGCAGAAATAGGAATATTCCTTCTTACCATAGTTTAATTTACAGAATCATAAACTTCTTACACAGCTATGAATGAAGTAAGGGATGAAAGAACATTTAATTTAGTGGAGAGATATATTATCATTTCTCTGTTTTACGTCACATTTCCCCCTAACCCCCTTATTAAGCTTCTTGCCGTTAATTTGGATATGTCAGGGGCATCTATAGCTTACTATTACGTTACTTCACTAGTAAAAGTTTGCTATAATTTCCCTTACACAAATGAGATTGATATGCAACCTTTATCAAAAGAATTATCCATTATCAGACCGTAAATAAACGCTATTTCTTAGTTAAGTAAGTATTTTATGAATTTAGGCGCTTAGATTAGCTTGGAATTTTCGACTGATTAGTTTGTTTAAGTTTGAATGTTCCATGTAATATTAAAGTTAGTTAAGTAAGGTTATAGAGCTATTTCCATAGCCTGTACTACTTTATCGTCCACTGGCTCATTTTCCTATACGAAATTAGCAGTTCCTTTTCCTGCTTCTGCTGCGCTATTTATTAAATAAGTACTAACACCTGCTCCTATTCCAAAAGCATGCACTCTAATTCCCATTAATTCTTAGTTCTGCGCAATTAATTAAACTACTGCATCAGGGTTTGAAACTGCGCCATCAGTAATCAAAAAGATGGTTTTAGGTACTTCTCCAATACCCCATGAATAGATTTCTTATAAAGGCTACAAGATTTCAGTTCCTCCTAAATCTGCTTAAATCTTTGAATTTGCTCTATTGCATGTTTTTAAGTTTAGTCTCCATACAAAACACTTCTATCCCATACTTTTTAATAAGTACTACCAAAGCTAATAATGTTAAAATAGCTTCCAAGAGGAATGCTTTACACAAACAAAATGCATGTTTTTTTTTCTAACTCTATTCTCTACCCTTACATGCTTCCACTTCTATCAAGAATCAGAATGAATTCTTATAAAATATTGCTATTTGAAGCGATTGATGGATAGAAAGACAGCATTAGCGAATAGAAAGAACTCTCTTTTCCCAATATTACTCTTGGCTTATTTTAATCTTCGTTCTAGAAGAGAATGATCATGTCTCTATCTGGCTAATATGCTTTTAAAGAGTTTAGACTTATAAAAGCTCCTTTATCTCCTTAAGGAGTGTAAACTATTTCGTGTGTAGAGCTTCTTATATTTTTTAAATGACTCAAGCTTGTGATATTAAGAGTAAAGTCAATGTTATAAGGAACTTTTCTCATTACGTTGAAGTATGTCGCAGAAGTTAAATTGTACTTTTTTGCTTAATTATGTGCTAATTCAGTTGGAAATTTAGGAGTTAGCGCAGCTGGGATGATAATTCTCCAATCTCCTGTCAAAGAGGGTTTTACTTATGTTGAAACTGTAAAAACAACAGTGACAGTTATTTCAGATTGTAAATTACCGATCATAAGGACAACTTTGTCTTAAGCTTTGTCAGTGTCATAATAGGCCATGTAAGCAGTATTTCCTTCCTTTATCGCTTTGTTATATGCTTCTTTAGTTTTTTCATTTTCCATAATCTCTCCTACAATCGTTTTATTATCAGAAGTTTGAATGGCAAGATTATAGATAACAGATTCAGAGTCAACAGGAAAAACATATTTTATCTCTACAGGGACTCTCTCAACATTATCATAAGTCTACTATATTTAAGAGGTTAATAGAGTTGAAAACAAAGAAGACTCTTTCTTTATCTTCTTCAAAGGAACGGGTAGCATCTTATAATTTTTTATTCTTATTCTCACTCTTTTCTGAACTAATTCATTATGATTTAAAAAATTTCATTGATTATAAATGCGTACTATTTCTAAAAACAAGCTTTCAAAAATTAGGTTCAAGATTATTTCTTCCCTTTTAAAAGGATTACAATCTCAATTAATTTTTGTTGTTTAAGATATCGTTAAAGTTGCTTAATCTTCATTAATTGAACTTACTCTTACTTAAGATGTTTCTTATACATTATTTTAATAGCCCTTCTAGTTGTCATTGGTCAAAGATTAAAGTTCTTGTTGTTCATTTATTAAATTTCTTTGCTCTACAGATATAAAACTTAAGTTCAGATAATATGAATTTCTAACGCTAGTAAATATAAGAATTCTTTCAAATGTTCTAATTTGTTTTCCCAATTTCTCGAAAAATATTAGATTAAGCCACTTTTTCCCTTTATTAAACAAAACGATTCACTAACTAGCAAAAATAAGTAATTTCTTACATTTTAGATGAACTATCTAAATTTCACATTTTTAGGATTATTATTTTAATTTTATTTAGATTTAAATAAATTTAAGTCTAAACTGAGTTCAATAAGACTTTGAGATATATAAATTTCCTAAGAACACTATATTACTTCTAAAATATAGGATTTTAACCTAACTTTCTTTTATAAGTATTTAGATAATAAAAAGTAGTGATCAATCCTTAATTTTATAATATAAGTAACTAATTCTTAAGCAAAAACCATTTTGGTTTCTTTAAGTATAAATTAATCCTATTCTCCTGCTTATTACAAGAATATCTAATTATCTCTCTTGAATTGCAGCTTCTCTTTTTTTTTGATTGCTCAATATTTTAGTGCTTGCAGTTGCTGAGTTTTCCAATTCACAATTACTAAATTTTTTCATAGGCATCTTGGATTATTTTATTTAGAGGATTATTAGCACTGGTATTTCCCTTAAACGATAACTATGTAGCCTTCTTTTAGAATTATCTTTGCTAAGCATTCCGTATAAGAAGCAAATGTCTAGCTCTCTTATTTCTAGTACTAAAATGCGTTTATTTGTTAACTAAAAATTCTATTTTTTTCCGCTTTTTACTATATTTGATACTTATTGGAGTAATTTTTCTTAATTTTGAAATTTTAATACCTCTTATCTAACTAAAGTCTTTTGCTTATCTACAGTTTTCTTATTAATGAGATTAAATAGCTTTTTTTGCCTGTTTAGATCTTCTTTTGATATTTAGAACCTTTCTTAAGCCTTTTAATAAAACTAGTTCATTTCTAAACTTATTAGTTTTGATTGTCGACGATGAAACTTGAATTTTGAGCTCTAGTTATCTTTTTACTTACCTATATCTTTATTTTAAAAAAATTAGCATAGGCTTTAGGTTCATCACAAAGCTTCTAAGTTGCCTAAGATTATTAAGAGTCCACATTTCAAGTTTTTCCTTTTTATAAATTATCTAGACAATTTTTACTTACACAGACAAGTATTATGCTTTAAGCTTTCCATTTAGTTCCTGATAGAAGGTCTGCTACTGGTCTTTGAGTTTACTGTTCTTCAATAAAGAATTTTCTAAATTTGAAAAAGAGTAAAATTGTTAATGCCATAAAACTTTAGTTTGTCTAATTTTAATACTTGCTATTTTCAGGAACTAACAATGTATATATAGTGAAACATTACATGCTATTTGCAATTTGTATTAAAACTGCATTCTATACTGAAATTCTTTTTATTGTCTTCTGAAGTATCAACTTTCTTTCTCTAGTTCATATTGTGGTTTTAAAATAGCTTGAAAAGATAATTTACTTGCACTTTATCAGGTTTAAGCAGAATTATTAAGTTTTTTAAGTGAGTGGTTAATAATGTTCATACATATATTTTTCTCTCTTGTAGGTCCTAATCTATTTATGTTTTTGCCTGATTTAAACATATACAATAAAGATAGTAAGCTTTTAAAGATCTCAGAGATTTAAATCTTTAAACTTAAACTTTATTCCTTAAATATTTTATTTAAGCTTTAATCAATGTTTAATTTGAAGATATTTGCTAGCCTTACTTCTAAGCATCATTAATATGCTCTATTATTTTTATTCTCTTAATCATTAAACAATTAGTTAGATAAATCTTAATTCTTTTAACTTGTATAGATATATTAAAAATCAGTTTTATACAAAAGACTGCTTGATCAAAAGCATGTGAAGTTAGGAGAACTACCTACCTTAGATAATTATACATTCCTAACCTTTTCTCTCTATGAATTTTATTATAATAATATCAAAACCCACTAATTATCCCTTAATAATTTAGCATTCCCTAATCACTTTTTGCTAAATAAATAATTACCTTTGTCTTTATTGAAATACCTTATTTTAAACAGAATCCTTAATTTTAATAATGGCCATAGAGATATTTATCTATTCAATAAATAAAAGAATTTCAATGAGAAGTCTTTCATTTAACTATGTTTCTAACTTTAAAAATCTTGGCTATATTCCTCGATAATAATATTATCTAATGATAAAAATTAATAAAATCATTACTAGAATAGTTTATAAAATTTAATGGTAAATCATTATAAAAAAGCGGATTCAACAGCAACATTAGTAAGAGATTATAATCCCTCTTATTGTTCGCTTTTCCAGCTTACCTTTCTGCTTTTATTCGTATAAAGTATCTTTTAACCTTCATACTAGTTTTTATATAAATTCTTTCATTCTTTTAACCATTTCATTCTCAAGCAAGAGATAAAGTATCATTTCTTTGGCTCACTTTTCCACCAAAAGCTTCAAAAGACATCCATTAATAATACCCTCTTCTATTAAAAATAACTTTAATATTTCCTTCAGTTTCAAACCAAAGTTGCAATTTGAGAGCATCATTTTAATCTAGTGGATATTGATGATTTTAAATCTCTATGAACTAAATTTCTATAATGAAAGGTTTAGACTCCTTCAGCTATAGGTAAATTTAACTTCTTATAAAATATAACTTCTGATTCATTTTATTTACCTAAATACTTTTATTACTTAATTTAACTTCTAAACCTTCCTCTAGATTGTGTAGTGACAGAATTTAAGCTATTTTCTAAGGAAGTAAAATCACTACACCCATAAACCTTAAAACTCTTTTATTATTATAGCAGAGCATTATTAATAGAGCTTTTAAATCACATTTTGCAAATAATTGTCATATTTCATTATTTAGAGAGCGTATTAATTCCCTTCTATAGTGATAAGATAAACAGTTCCTTATCACTCTTTACCTAACATTTATAGATTTTTCAAATAATGATTGTTTTCTATCAAATCTTTATAGTTTCGAATTCTATTTTCTGATCTTTTTTCCGACTCTATTTTTTCAAAAGTTTGAATGGTTTATTGACTGTATCTTCTTTAGTTTAAGCTGAATCTTATTAAATAATAAGAAACGTAAATATTGAGTTGATTGTTTATCTTAAGCAATGCAATCCCTATTTTACTATTTGAAAGAACATAATATTTGCTTATAGTCAGTTAAGGATTAAAGCTACTGAATGTTGAATAGAATGGAAATCTTGATTCTAACTTAGATTAATAGATATTGATTACTCTTACTTGCTTTGGTTATTACTAATTAATTAAAGAAAAGGATCATTACTATGGAATATTTTATCCTTTGATTTAATTAGTTGGAATCATTAGAATCTCTAGATGTTTCTTCTTATTTTAATAATTCTTAACTACTTTATCTTCCAAGTATTATACATTAGATTATCAGGCTTAGTTGAAGAGAATGAATAATAGCTCCAAGATATTTTCTTAATGAATGCAGACTTTTCTGTTGTATATATAAAAATGCTTTGCTAGGATTCAGTTTGAAAGCTTTATTAAAGCATTAAACTGATTCCAAGTATTTTTATAACTAGAATATACTTTTTCCTTTGTAAGTATAAAAATTAGCTTACTAGAATTTAGATTGCGCTACTTAAGCGGTTAACTGAATCTTAGTATGTTTCTAGTTAGTCTTCCTTTAATATAATAACTACTAGCATTATTTGGATTTTTTATATCAAAGATTCAATCGCTTTTTCATATTTTTCGTATTCGAAGTAACTTTATTCTATACAATAGATCTAAAAAGTAAGGTTTAAATAAGATTGAAGATTTGTTGATATTTATAACTCTGAATACTCTAAAGTTAATTAGTTTCATATTGATATCTTTATTTAATAAAGACATTGGTAAACATTGTTTGAGTAATGAATTATGAAATATAATTAATAAATCAGCAACTTAAAGCTTAAGATATTAATATTCAGATTTCCTTTTAAATAAGTTTATTTAGATCTAAGAAAGTAGGTAAACAGATAGTCAAAATTAATTACACTACTATTACAACTTTAAATTCATCAGTTAAATAACCTTATATCAACTGGCTCAACTATTATTTCTTTATATAAACCATGCTAGTTTAGATCCATTCAATATTATATACTTCATCATTTAATATACAACCAAAGTTAGTTTTAACTGATTTATCTATTTATTTCATATCTAACTACAACGCTATATGCTTTATATAGTCTATTATTACCTCCATTTACTCTAAAGTATATTTATCACCAAGAAATTACTATTTATACGAAACGAAGGTAGTTAGAGACTAATAATTATGCTTAAGAATACATTATATTTGCTTTTTATTTTACTAGCTAATTAAAACTCTCAAGATATTTAGAAATGCTACTTTAGGTCCAAAGTGGTTTCTATAATTTATTAATTAGCAAATTAAGTAAATAAGCTAAATTACTCAGTAATGCTTTTGCTAATTCATTTCTTAATTAAAACTTACTGATAGCTAATTATTTTTTTAGTACCTTTATTAATTTTCCTATAGAGAAATCTCAATACCGTATAGAGGACGGATGTTCCATTCATCGAATAAAAACATTTATCTGGCGTTATCAGTTCTCGATTCTGAATATTTCTCGTTGATTTTTCTCTTCCAGTTTTTCTTTGAGCTAACACTTGAGATATTTTATCTTTTTATATCTCTTTCTGGAGTTATCAACTATTAGTGCAAGTCAATAAATATTTTGTTGTTCCGTTCAGAAGTCTAAGATCCCCATTTAATTGTGCATAACAGTTTACTGTGGGTTGCGTGACTTGTTTTAAAATGTTTATGTTTCTGGTGTATGCTATTTTATACGTTTTTATTTACTCCTTTTAATTAGTCCCCTTTATTGATAGATAGAGGAATATTTAACTCCCTCTGCAAAAGGGCTTAAGAATATTATGTGAGAAGAGTAGAAATGTGCTGGAGAATTTACGTTTCTGGTTTTCTCAACTACTATTAAAACTGGGTGTATAAAGGTACTATTATCAACAATTTCAGATTAAAAAGCAGATAAGTGTTAAACTTAAATTTAAGCTGATTCTACAAATTTGCTTTAGTTTTATTACAAAGCATTTAACTCAGTGAATTAGGTAAGTAATGATAAAGCAATTGAGCCGATATATTTATTCTGAGCTTGATACTAACTGTCTAATGTTTTGCATAAAATAGTAAAATCACTAGAGATTTAGCAAGTATAAAACTATCAATGCAATAGCAAAATTATTTAATGTTTTACTAAGAATTATTTTATCTTATAGTGATGATAAATCAAATTTAGCTATAGCCACATATATCAATTATTACAGAAGAGATCAAATAAAGATCCAAAAATAGTAGACTTAAGCTTTTTAGTTATTTGATCATTAAATACTAAAAAGAGTTCATTTAATGGATGCTATCAGAAATACTTTAGACTAATCATCTTAGAGAGTTGTCTAAAACAAAGTAACATAAAGATGCTTAGTAACTTAATTTCTATATAGAAGTAATAGTTTAAATTGCCTTTTTCTCTTACCTGCTTCTAATAGTTTAACTAATTTATAGGTTCAGATAAGATCAAATTAGTTTATAATTGTCTATTGTTTTAGGAATCCTTTACCGGTTTTATTATTTAAAGCATTACCATCTTAAATCATAATACTAAAGAAATTTAATAATCAAGGTCATTAATCAAAATTTTAAAAGGATAAAAGATACTTAATTTAATCAAGAACATGAAAGAAGGTTAAACCTCAACTATAAGTTTAATATCTGGTAATATCAACAAAGGAAATAATTCATCTAGTTAAGATAAAGCTAAGTAACTATTTCAAATTCAATTAGCATAAAATAAACTTAGAAAACAGAAGAAATAAATTTATCAGGAATTATGTAGCTAGAGATTCATTATTATGATTAAGAACATTATATACTTAAGTATATAAACTTAAATAGCTAGTAATATTTCTTTTAGTTCATTTCTTAATTAAATTGATAGCTTATGATATTTATAATCAAACTTATACTTTAAAACTACCAAGTCAATCATTGTACATAGCAGCAGCTAGTAACATATAAGCATGCAATTAAAAAATTAAGCTACTTATATTTATATTTTGCAAATTTAACTAAGTCAACTTCATCTAACTATATTACCTCATTATACATTTACTCTGCTCATTATTAAGCATTTAAGAGCTTCATGATAATGAGCTTTTTCGAAAGAGGGATTTAATTTTATGGAAATATCGAAAAGCTCAATAGTATGTTGAAAATGACCTAATCTATAAAGGAAAGACTTTCCTTACAGTAGATATCTCAGTAATTATGTTTAAGTTGGAGTAAAATATCTCAAACCTAGTTAGCTTCTTCGATTCTTCCGCTTTTAGTAAATAAAGAGTATTTATTAATATAAGAATAGCGAATTAGGGATCAAGCTAAATTGAAATGCTATAACACTCTAAAACTTCTCCAAAATTTTTCTAACCAGATAAGAAATGAACCTTTATTATTGAAAGAGTAGTTATCTTTAGGATCGAGCAAAATGGCAATGTTAAAACACTCTATAGCTTCTTGATACTTTCCTAGATCTTTGATAAGCCTTTATTGTTGTATGGCTCACTATTTTTATAGTAAAATAGCGTAGTTAAGACATTCCAAGGTTTTTATAGTTTCATAAATTGAATGGAGAGTTACCTTTATTACTATATAATTTTGGATTTAGTTAAATAGCAAAGTTATAAGATTCTTTGCTTCTTGATACTTTGTTAGTTTGAAAAGAAATTTGGTTTCTCTAATATGGTTTTGCTTGATATTTTGTAAAATATCCGTTTGGCAATGTTGTATTAGTTTGGTTTGATTATTAATGACTAATATCTTGTTAGGAAAGTTATTGTTGAAGCATTTGAAAGTGTAAATTGAATAATAATGACTATGCATAGTTTTAAGTAAGTTTAGCTTATCTTGATATTTAATTTGCTGGTAGTTCTTTGATTTATTTAATGAAATAGTACTATTTATTTGGTTGTAAATTACACTTATAACTATCTTAAGTTATTCTATCTACTTAGTTATGCTAGGAATGTAACTAGAATACTTAAGGAAATCTATATTGACTGTATATTATTTAGATTAGTATTGTATTAGTCATTAAAGCATAAGATATTTGATTATTATCTTCCTATACAAACTTATTACTAGCTTTATATATCAATTGCTTAGATAACAGGTAACTTATATCTATTCATAGAGTAAGTTAGAAATGGATATACTTAACTAAAATACATCTAATATTATCAAAAAGATTAGAGTGAGCAAAAGTATAAATAAGCAGAGATAAGTTAAGCATATAAAAGAAGCGAAATTATTCATTATTAAAGTGGTAACTATAAATGTAAAAGGCCTTTTATAAGTGACTGATACTTAGCTAAAAATGATAGCATATTAATAAGGTTAAAATAGTTTGTTTAATCAGATAAATAAAGATAATAAAAGAAATAGTTTTAAATAACAATTAAGAGCTTATATTATAAGGAGGTAAGGATTTATTCAAGCTATTAATAATTAAAGCTTACACTATAATAATAATTGGTATAATGTATGTAATATTAAAAAGCTTGAAGTGTATTATAGTTGAATGATAAAGTATTATAGTAGTAATAAAGAAGTAAATATGTTTAGAGGATACTATAGATATAGAAATAACCTAAATAATAAAAATAATAACTAAAGAGAATAATTAAATAATAAGTACTTATATTTAATTGAGAAATCGCATATCATTCTACTATTAAAAGATATTATAATAGCAATAAATAATAATCATTACAAACAAGAATATATAATAGTGCTAAATCAAAACTAGAGCCAAAGATCTATAACTATTAATATTTAATTATAATCATCACATATTTACAAAAGATATCTACTGATGCTAAATAATTAAATAGAAAGATTAAGAAAATAGCAAATAAGTATCAATCCACATTAATAATCATCTAACTATTATATACCTATTATCACCTAAATACTTACCATTCCTCTAATTTATATTGCTATAACATTTTATCCTTATTTAAATCAAATACTCTTCATTATTCTATTATGCTCTAAAATGTCATTATTCAACTTCTTTGCAAAGCCAAGTAGGCTTCTATAATTGAGACATTTCTTTAGCCAGACATCCTAATTATAAAGATCCTATAAAATCTAAACCTTGTCTATTAGTTTCAATCCTAAATGTGTTTTAGCCTATTGCAAGGAATCCTTTTAGAAGCTAGATAACTATGAGAAAGCAATATTTGCTATGAAATATTTATTAAACCCTAATTATTTAAAGAAGTATAACATAAGAAATTCCCTAGCAATAATAAGAAAAGCATTAGAATGTAAAATCTAGCATTTCCTGGTTCCTGGAGAGATAGCAATAAATTTAAACTTAGACTAGCAATAATATAAGTGCTATTATATAGCATTTCCAACCATCCAAAATGTTTAAATTTTTACACTAGAAAGGAGCTTCCAACTATATATAAGCGATATAGAATTTACCTTAGAGCAATAGAAAGTTGAATATAGTTTAGTTAGATCCCTCTCTAAACTGTCTATGCTAAAGAAACTATTTAAAAAAGCAATTTTAGATAAAGATTTGACTGAGAAATTTAGTGTAATGTGTTAAGGTTTGCTTGGATTTGGATTAAAAGAATTGAAATGAATTAGATAAAAAATGATAATACAATAGAGTTCATGAAATGAGTGTTTAGATTGATTTAAAATGTTTAGATGATGACTATAAAATAGAAAATTAACTTAACGATCTAGACATAATAAACAATGTAATTATAAAATGTGTAACTTGATTCTAAAGATATAAGCAATCAATAAGAGTTCTATAATCTATGAATAAGCAATAAAATGTCAATTCTATTTAATATAATTCTAAGGATGCTATAGCTTGAATTCCTGATTATCTGATACTTTTGAAATAAAAAATACTAATGAATTAAAGTTCTTTGTAAGTAGTAATTTCTTCTATCAATAGATAAGGAATTATTTAGTAAATAATCTACTCTAGAAGCAATAAATGCTAATATTTTCTGAAGCTTTTAGAATAAAGATAATGCTCTACTAAGAGTGAATATTACTAGAATACTATTAGAAAGCATAAAATTAGAATAGCAAATTTAAATAATTTAAATAGTAATGATTTTACTATAAATCATATTTGGATATTTTTAAAAGGGATATACGTTACAAATAATAATGCTTAAACTAAAATAATTTAATACTAAAGTAGCAGCTATAGATTGCTATGTATTTTACACTTTTGATTAGCTTTAATTATAGGACTTCATTATGTACTTTAGGCAGTGTCTAGTAAGAATCAATAAGAGATTTTAATGAATTAATTAATATTTAAGTATAAATAATTAAATAACTTTAGCTTCTTAGTGATCTTCTACTGATATATCTGAAGTAGCATGAAATTGCTTTTCCTTTGCATTTAATATTAATTTAAAAGAAGTCTGTTTCTTTACTTTTTAGGTAGAAACTTCTTTAAGAGTATGATAGAGAATCATCAATAAAAGTTAGTACATTAAATTAATAAAATAAGCATGCAGAAGTAACTAAAGCATGCATAAAACTATTTATAGCCACATCAAATTATAGATAGCAAATATTAAATAAAAAGAACCAAAATAGTAGCGTTAGGCTTAGTTAATTTCATTATTATTACAACTACTAAAAGGGAAGGAGTTCATTTATTAGATAGCACTAGTAAGAGTTTACAAAAAGTAAATATATTCAGTCAAATAATTTTAAACTATTTAAGGCATCAAATTTAGTTATAACTATTTTTTAAAGCAAATATACTTTAAAAGAATAAAATTTAAATAATCTAAATCAATTAATTCTTTATCATTTAAATCAGCATCTATAGTATATTTTGCTTATTTAAAACTCTTACATCCCAAAATAGATCTAAAAATCATATCCCTAATATAAAGCTCATTATTATATTACCTCATATCTATTATTTTTAACATAATTGTTATCTATTTATTGATAACATCAAAATGGCTTACTCCATTAAACATCAAACACTAATAATCTGTTTATTTACTCACTAAACTTGAAGATAGAATTTTTCTTGCTAATAACAATTTAGGAAGCTGATTATGATATTTTGTATAATTAAGAGAATTTATATTATTCCATTTTGTCTATATATCCAAATTTATTAAATGAAGCTCAAAAGTTTATTTATTTTTAAAGCAAAAACTAAAGAACTGAAGGTATCTTTCAATTTCTCTTTGTTCGTTATTAAAATGCTCCTTATAAATAATTTTTAAGCAATAGTAAATTAATTAGCTATTATCTTTAAAGCATTTCCTTTAAATTGTGCATTACTATTTTTAAGGCTTTTTTAACAAAGTTTTACTATTTTTAGCTAGGATAAAATTTAAAGGCCATTAATTACTTAAAAATAGCTATTAATCCTATTTGAAATGAAAGTCCTACTTTAGTTTAATTAGAATGCTTTATGAATTAGTTGAAATCGTTAATAGTGGTTTTATTATATAAAGAATACGAGTTGATATGTATTGAATATTTCTTTATGTCCTTAATGATTCTTAATAAATCTTTATGATTCTTAATAATTATCAGAAGTTTAGAGAAGTTTCTTCTTAATACTTAAATCTTTATGCTTATATATCATTTAATTACAACATAATTCATCACCCATTAATACAACCATTCTACCTACAACTACCTATTATTTTTATTCAATCATATAAAAAGCCCATGGCTTAAATAAGATCAACAGTAGAGTCAAATGCAACAAACCAACTTTACATTCTAACTACATTATTGCATAACCATTTTCCACTCAAACCAACTACCACACTTAGTACTCTTTTTATACAAGATTTATATGCTACAACAACAATAAACCACTACAACCAAACAATCCATAAATATACCAATAATTCTTATGTATGCATTTCATATTCCTAACAATCCAATCAATATAGAGATATTGCTTAAGGTACAATGTATCTAATACTATTTAGTAAATATATAACCTTTAATATCTAAGTATATTATACAATTTAAATATTAACATCTACTAAAATCTAATCATTTAGAAAAACTAGTAATACTCAAAACTGCTAAGCCTAGCATTTCAAGTATCTTAATGAAATTTATAATAAAACTAAATTATTTAAATTATATTTAAATGCTTAATAAAAAAATTCACTTTTTAATCTCACTAAATCTCTTCTTTGTTCATATTTAAAACTTTAAAAGCATTTTCTCTATAAATCTAAGCTTCTTAGAAAGAGGGATTCAATTTTAAGGAAATATCGAAATACTCAATAGCACCTTTAAAATTACCTAACTTAAAAAGAACAAGACCTTCCTTATAGTATGCTTCCCAATAATCATGTTTAAGATTTAGTACACAGTCTCAGAATTAGTTAGCTTCTTCAACCTATCCATTTACAGAGAGTAAAAGATATTTAATAATGTAAAGAAAAGCATCTTAAGGATCTATCTGAATAGATTTATTAATGCACTCCATTGCTTCTTCATATTTTCTAAGATTATAAAGAGATTTTCCTTTATTTTTATAAATAACAGGATCTCTAGGATTGAGTTAAATCGCAGTGTTATAACACTCAATAGCTTATTCATATCTTCCCAGTTTATCGAGGTAGTTTCCTTTGACTTAGTAAGAATCATATTTGTTCGGATGTAATGAAATAGCAGTATTATAACATTCTAAGGCTTCTTCATACCTTCCCAGTTTATCGAGGTAGTTTCCCTTGTCTTTGTAAGAATAATCGTTTTTCGGATTTAATGAAATATAAGTATTATAGCATTTTAAGGCTTCTTCATACCTTCCCAGTTTATCGAGGTAGTTTCCTTTGACTCTGTAAGAATCATAGTTTTTGGAATCTAATGAAATAACAGCATTATAGCATTCTAAGGCTTCTTCATACCTTCCCAGTTTATCGAGGTAATTTCCTTTGTATTAGTAAGAATAATAGTTTCTCGGATTTAATGAAATAGCAGTATTATAACATTCTAAGGCTTCTTCGTACCTTCCTTGTTTATCGAGAGATGTTATTTTATAGTTGTAAAAAATCATAGTTATAAGGATTTAATGAAATAGAAGTGTTATAACACTCTATAGCTTATTCGTACCTTCCCAGTTTATCGAGATAGTTTCCTTTGTATTAGTAAGAATAATAGTTTCTCGGATTTAATGAAATAGCAGTATTATAACATTCTAAGGCTTCTTCATACCTTCCCAGTTTGTCGAGGTAGTTTCCTTTGACTTTGTAAGAATCATAGCTTCCCGGATTTAATGAAATAACAGTATTATAACATTCTAAGGCTTCTTCATACCTTCCCAGTTTATCGAGGTAGTTTCCTTTGACTTTGTAAGAATCATAGCTTTCCGGATTTAATGAAATAGCAGTATTATAACATTCTAAGGCTTCTTCGTACCTTCCCAGTTTATCGAGATAGTTTCCCTTTTCTATGAAAGAATCATAGTTATCAGGATTTAATGAAATAACAGTATTATAGCATTCTAAGGCTTCTTCGTACCTTCCCAGTTTGTCGAGGTAGTTTCCTTTCTAATAGTAAGAATCATAGTTATACGGATCTAATGAAATAAAAGTATTATGACATTCTAAGGCTTCTTCATACCTTCCCAGTTTATCGAGGTAGTTTCCTTTGACTTTGTAAGAATCATAGTTTCTCGGATTTAATGAAATAAAAGAATTATAGCTCTCTAAAGCTTCTTCATACCTTCCCAGTTTATCAAGGTATTTTCCTTTGACTTAGTAAGAATCATAGTTTCTCGGATTTAATGAAATAGCAGTATTATAGCATTCTAAGGCTTCTTCATACCTTCCCAGTTTATCGAGATAGTTTCCTTTGTCTTTGTAAGAATAATCGTTATCCGGATGTAATGAAATTCAAGTATTATAGCATTCTAAGGCTTCTTCGTACCTTCCCAGTTTATCGAGGTAGTTACCTTTGACTTAGTAAGAATCATATTTGTTCGGATTTAGTGAAATAAAAGCATTATAGCATTCTAAAGCTTCTTCATACCTTCCCAGTTTATCAAGGTAGTTTCCTTTGTCTTTGTAAGAATCATATTTATCAGGATTTAATGAAATAACAGTATTATAACATTCTAAAGTTTCTTCATACCTTCCTAGTTTGTCGAGGTAGTTTCCTTTGACTTTGTAAGAATCATAGCTTTCCGGATTTAATGAAATAACAGTATTATAACATTCTAAGGCTTCTTCATACCTTCCCAGTTTATCGAGATAGTATCCTTTTTCTTTGTATGACTAACAGTTTCTCGGATTTAATGAAATAAAAGCATTATAGCATTCTAAGGCTTCTTCATACCTTCCCAGTTTATCGAGGTAATTTCCTTTGACTTTGTAAGAATCATAGTTATCGGGATTTAATGAAATAACAGTATTATAGCATTCTAAGGCTTCTTCGTACCTTCCCAGTTTATCGAGGTAGTTTCCTTTGACTTTGTAAGAATCATAGCTTCCCGGATTTAATGAAATGACTGTATTATAACATTCTAAGGCTTCTTCATACCTTCCCAGTTTATCGAGGTAATTTCCTTTGACTTTGTAAGAATCATAGTTATCGGGATTTAATGAAATAACAGTATTATAGCATTCTAAGGCTTCTTCGTACCTTCCCAGTTTATCGAGGTAGTTTCCTTTGACTTTGTAAGAATCATAGCTTTCCGGATTTAATGAAATGACTGTATTATAACATTCTAAGGCTTCTTCATACCTTCCTAGCTTATCGAGGTAGTATCCTTTGACTTTGTAAGAATCATAGTTATCCGGATTTAATGAAATAACAGTATTATAGCATTCTAAGGCTTCTTCGTACCTTCCCAGATTATCAAGGTAGTTTCCTTTGTCTTTGTAAGAATCATGGTTTTTGGAATCTAATGAAATGACTGTATTATAACATTCTAAGGCTTCTTCATACCTTCCCAGTTTATCGAGGTAGTTTCCTTTTTCTTTGTATGAATATTTGTTTCTCGGATTTAATGAAATAACAGTATTATAACATTCTAAGGCTTCTTCGTACCTTCCCAGTTTATCGAGATAGTTTCCCTTTTCTATGTAAGAATCATAGTTATCAGGATTTAATGAAATAACATTATTATAACATTCTAAGGCTTCTTCGTACCTTCCCAGTTTATCGAGATAGTTTCCCTTTTCTATGTAAGAATCATAGTTATCCGGATTTAATGAAATAACAGTATTATAGCATTCTAAGGCTTCTTCGTACCTTCCCAGTTTATCGAGAGATGTTACTTTATAGTTGTAAATCACTGAATCTTTAGGATTGAATTAAATAGCAATGTTAAAATTTTCTATGGCTTCTTCATGTCTTCCAAGTTGCTAAAGAAAAATACCTTTTTTTTTGTATGATTCTCCATTAAAAGGATTTTGTAATATATCAGTTTTATAAAGATCAGCACGCAATTCTTCGTATCTTTTATCTACTTACGTAAACATTTAAAAGCCATTTTAAATATTTATGATTTGATAATTTATTTTATTTATTTAAGTTTTATTTACATTCTAGATTATTCTTATTTTATTGTTTTCTGTTAATCTTTTAATATTTAGAAAAATGAGTTTATTATTGTTTTCCCTTATTGTTATTTTGTTATTTTAAGCTTATGATTATCTTTAAATGATTCTTTCTACTTTATCTACTGTCTAAATTAAGCTAGCAATCTTAACTCTTGATTTTACAAAAATTAAAAGATTTTATATTTTAAATAACTTTAACTGCTAAAAGTTTATTTTTGCATTAAAGTAGCATAGAATCATTTAATTTGGAAAAGTAAAAAGAGTCGGAAAGTTTCTTTGATTAAATGAAAAGAAGAGAAAGAACAAAAAAAGACGAAAATAATTATGATAATGAGGAAAATCAATAAGAGTAAATAAATTTTAAAAGGAATAAACAGATGAAAAACGATCTATCTGAAGATGAAGGCGTAGTTTAAAAGCTTTTAAATAAATTATTGCCTCTTTAATAAAATTAATCAATTCTACAATTAATGTCATAAGACTTTTTTATTTAAATTAAGTTAGATTAAGGATTTGAAGTAGATGAAATTTTTAAATTATGTAATATATGCAGTTTGTTTAAAGAGGAATGTAAATAGATAATTAAATGAATCACTTCTATTTGCATTTAATCAATATTAGATAAGCTTTAATTATTAAAGCATAAGATCTTTAGTATATGTAATTATCTTCTTATATAAGTTATTTACTAACTTAATATGCTTGAATTGCTAAGATATTAAGTACTTTAAATCTATTTAATCATTTAAAGCTGAATGATATAAAAGAAGTTTAGCTTGTATAAGTTCTAATCTTTAAGTTGCATGACATTGCTTATTTAAGAGGAAATATATTAAAAGCATACTCTGATCAACTATAGTATAGAATTGTTTGGTAAGATGCTATTTCATCTTAAATTGAGGATTAGTTTTTATTTAAATACTATTAAATATTTTAAACTTCGCTTTTAAGTTTGGATAAGGTAAGCTTTGCTTTAATATTCAGAAGCTACGCATTAAAGAGATAAAATATCAGTCTTGTGACAGACTTTTGCATTGAATATTTTAGGTGGTCTCCATTATATGGATCCTCTTTCTTCCATACTAGTAGTAATGGATATTCTGGTATTATAGTGAGTAATCTTAATAAAGAATTGATTGAATATCTCAATCTTTAATGAATAGCTTATATGGCTTGAGCATATTTGAAAAAGGATAGATTTCTTGTGTAATAGTAGAGCTGATCCTTTTAAACAATGACTAAATAGCAATGTTTAGGAAATGTATCTATATGATGTTAGTTTTGATTGATAGTAGGTATAATGACTAAAAAGATAATTATCCTTTGAAGAAATGTGAATAGCAATGCCCTAATGTTTTTTAGGATTTACAGGATGGTTTGATTTGATTATAGAATAGTTGTATGAATCTGATTAGGATTTGAATATGTTACATAATTGATTGGTTGTATATAAGATAAGGTTGTTGCTTAGTTGGTTTAATTTGGAGTTAAGAGATTACTGACTAGCTTAGAATGTTTAGATGTTTTGTAGCTAAAATGATATATAATATTTTATAAGTTTTTCATTTTTAAAGTAATATTTATATATCTTCTTATATAAAGCAAACTCTATCTTTCAATTTTATAAGCTTGCTTTATCATAAAATCACTTATAAGCATTAAAAAACATTATTTTTATTTAATCATTTCAATCTAAATTAATATTCTTTAGTTACATATATTCTACCCAGTTCTTTATCATATTAACTAATATAAACCAAAAATTACTTACATCTAATAAAAAATTATAAAAAGAAAAGCAAAAGAAGTAAGCTTATGTAATATTATAGCCAAAGATAAAATAGCATTAAGTTTTCTTAATTCTTTTAGTGTTTAGCTACTAATCATTTAAAGTTAACCATTCATATTTTTTAGCTTTCATTATTTCATTATTATTACTAGTATAAATCTAAACCATATCCTATATTTCCTTACTATAGAAATCATAAATCTTTTAAGTCTAGATCAATTAATATCAACATTTATAAACAAATGCTTTTATCTTTAATTCCTTATTTAAATATAAGCTTATATTATCAAAAACAAACCTTACCTAATTTTATTATCATCAAGTTCAATCAAATTATCTTAAACCTAAATACCTTTTTAAATCAACAAAAGATACATGCTTTAACAATATTTTCAATAGTCAACCTTAGTATCAAATTATGCTATCTACTTTAGTATTCAACTTATTACTAACTTGCTTCAACTTATTTATATTACTCTTAATTATTTTACTTGCTCCTCCAAATTTAAGACAACTATCTAATAATTACATTAGATATCCCACACTTCAAATTCAATCTTATTTCTTAACTACTTCACTTAGTTTTTCTAATAGCTATTTAGTGACTGATTACCTTTTCTTCCTAGTAAACAACTAATCTCAGTTCAATTATAATACCAATCATGCTCAAATCAATTCCTTTATTCTAGTTTTTAAAATTAGTATAAAGTTTGTCTACATTTTCTAAATTAAAGCTCCAGTATACTTTTAATCTTTTCTCTTTTTCTCATTTTACTTTCAACCACATTTAACTTTATAGATTATATGCTATTATGTCGTTCTAACAAATGTTTTACATTTTTTATTTATATTTTGTTCTAATATTTTGTTTCTATTCTTTTCGAAATTATTTTCTTAATCTAAGTGAAGAAATTCATTTTACAAAAATCTGTCTTTTTTATGGCAAATTAGAAGGCCTTATTTTGTAAGTGATGATTTACTTCTTTTAATATACAACAATACCAAACTTATTTTTACAATTTCTTTAATTTTTATTATTTTATCATAAAACTTCTATATGTTCTTAGCCTAAATATAACTTGACTAAATATCCTTTAAACCTTTATCCCAGTCTTAAGTGTTCTGCTATTAGGATACTTTTATTTCCTATATGTGTTAATCTCTTTGTAATTCATTTTGTTTACTTTTATCGTTTCATTCTTTAGCTTTTACTTGTGATATTTTAATGAATCTTGCAACCATTTTTTGTACTTTACAAGTGGAAAGCATCTGGTTGATCTTTTTGGTTATTGCTGGTACTTTGAATTTTTGTAATTCCTTTAATAGTAGAAGTAAGATTTGAAACTAGCAATAAAGCTGCTCTTTATGAAGGTTTCTTTTTTTCTTTACATTAATTTAAATTTATATTAATGTTCTCAGCAAGTTTCTTCTCCAGCAAGCTTCTATTTATTTATCCTTGCCTCACTCTAATTCCGAACTAAATTTCTTTGAAGTTCTTTAAAGCTTTTACCAATGAAGAGGTTTTAGTATTTCTCAAAGCTAGCTTTCAAGAATTAGGCGCTACAATAATTTTCCTCCTTTTTAAAAAAGATAAATTCTGAATTAGTCTTTTCTTTAAGAGCTTGCTCAATTTAGATATTCTTCAATAATTTAACTTACTTATGGAGTTTCTTTTCATGTTGTGAAGAGACCTTCTAGTTGACATAAGTTAAAGATAAAGCCCTCAATATTCGAATGCTCTATAATTATAAAGTAGAAAATCTGATAATTTACTTTTGCTGGCAAATCTTAATAATTTCTTCAAGAGTTCTTATTTTTATCCAAATCTCATAAAAATCTTTAATATTCCACTTCTTTTTCTCTGTAAAGGTAGTGTGACTCACTAGCTAGCAAATATATGGAATATCTTATTTTTAAGTTATCTTTAATTTAAACTTCTTAAGACTTATTAATTAAATTAAGACTTTAATAAAATTAAGAATAAACTTTAGTTTTATTTTTAAATTAGCTAAGATTAATGCCTTACTTATAGAACTTTTAACTATCTAGTAGCTTTTCTATTTTGATAGCTTAGATAAAAAGATGTATTATTATTAATTTTATATTATAAATACCTATTTCTTAAACACAAAGCTACTTTAGTTACTTAAATTATTCATTTACTCTTTTCTTATTTCAAGTCTGTCTGGCTATCATTCTAGTACTTGTTCTTAATATAAATATTAAGCCTTAGACAATATCTTTTAAGAAAACCTATAATTCCTTTGTTTGCTTGCAGTTTCGTTTATCAACCAGAATTAAAAGCCTTTTCTTACTTAATTAGTTATACTTAGCTAATTAGATTCTATACTTTTCTAAAGAATTCCTAGTATAGTTTATTCAAGCTACATATAGCAAGTTTATTAGACTTCATTTATTATCTAATGCTTTATTAAGAATTCAATTTAATCAAGCTTTATTTCTTCTGCTTAGTTTAAAATCTATCTTAAATTTGCTTATAGCAAATCTAAATTTATCACTAACCATTTCAGAAAATATGCCTTTTACCAAAAAACTAGAAAAGAGTTAAGTATCTTAACTGATAAGGTAGCTAATTTTAAGAATATTTTCCAATTAGAAAATATCTAAGATATCAAATTCCTAAATAAAAGCAACTCTAAGCAGTTACCTTCCCTTTCTTAAATAATTTTGGGTTTTTGGATTATTAATTACCTTTACAAAAGTTTAGTTATTTATAATGGGGTTTATTCTAAACATATATCTCAACAACTCTCTATCTTTAAAAAGTTATCCCAGTCTTAATTGTTCTTCTATTAGGATATTTTATTTCCTATATGTGTAATCTTTTTTTAATTCTATTTTTAACTATAATTACTTGGTTTTTACTAGGGATTATTTTATGAGTCTAGAACAAGTTTATTACACTTTTAAGGGTGAAGAACTTCTGACTGCTCTTTATATTTATAGCTGCTACGTAAAATTACCATAATTCCTTTAATATTAGAATTAAGATTTAACTTGCAATAAAGCTCTACTTTTCAGAAAGTTCTTTTATACTTTGTAAGGACTTAAATTTGGTGAAATATTCTACATCAAATCCTTCTACAGCACATTTCAATTGATTTATCCTTGGCATTAACCTAATTATGAATTAAATTTCTTTAAGATTTTTAAATCTTTAATTAATTAAGAGGATTTTAGCATTTCTAAAAGCAAGTCTTCAGGAATTAATTGCAAGAATAATTTTCTACTTTCTTTAAAAGTTAAATTCTCAATTAGATTTGCTGCTTAAAAGCTTGTTCAATTGTTTTCTCTTAAATAATTGGATTCACTTTATAGTTTATAGAGTTTTCTATTCATGTTTTCAAGAGACCTTCTAGTTGCTGTTAGATAAAGATTAAGGCTCTTACTATTCATTTGCTCAAACTCTTTGCTCTATGGATATAAAGAAGAAATTAAGCAAGTTTCTTTTGCTGGTAAGTCTTTATAAATTCTTCAACAGTCCTAATTTATTTGCCCTAATCTTATAAAAATCTTTAATAATCCTCTTCTTTTCCTTTTTAAAACAAGTGTGACTAACTAACTAGCAAATATAAAGAATATCTTATTATTTAGTATAAGTTATCTTTAATTTAAACTTCTTAAGACTTATTAACTAATTAAAGCTTAAATAAATTAAGAATAAACTTTTCCTTTACTTTTAACTTGCTAATATAAGTGTCTGTCTTATATAACTTTTAACTGTCTAGTTAGGTTTTATATTAATAGCTTAGACAAAAAGGTTTATTATTATTAATTTTATATTATAAATGCTTATTTCTTTAACATAAAGTTAGCTTAGATTCATTATATATAAGCTAACCTAATGTCAAGTCTGTCTGGCTACCAATTTATTACTTGGTCTTTTCAATTTTATTATTAAAGTCTTCTATTTCCTTTATTTACATGCAGTTTCGTTTATCAACTAGAATTAAGAAACTTCTTCTTTATTAATTAGATATACTTAGCTAAGTAGATTTT
>CAMPDV010005631.1:0-32660 GCA_946699065.1 Loxodes magnus | reverse complement strand
TACTCCTTAAAACTGAAATTATATCTTCTTTTCTTACTTTACTTATTCACTTTTCTAAATACTTATTACTTCTCAAAGCATACTCCTTAAAACTGAAATTATATCTTCTTTTCTTACTTTACTTATTCACTTTTCTAAATACTTATTACTTCTCAAAGCATACTCCTTAAAACTGAAATTCTTTCTTCTTTTCTTACTTTACTTATTCACTTTTCTAAATACTTATTACTTCTCAAAGCATACTCCTTAAAACTGAAATTATATCTTCTTTTCTTACTTTACTTATTCACTTTTCTAAATACTTATTGCTTCTCAAAGCATACTCCTTAAAACTGAAATTATATCTTCTTTTCTTACTTTACTTATTCACTTTTCTAAATACTTATTACTTCTCAAAGCATACTCCTTAAAACTGAAATTATATCTTCTTTTCTTACTTTACTTCTTCACTTTTCTAAATACTTAATACTTCTCAAAGCATACTCCTTAAAACTGAAATTATATCTTCTTTTCTTACTTTACTTCTTCACTTTTCTAAATACTTATTACTTCTCAAAGCATACTCCTTAAAACTGAAATTATATCTTCTTTTCTTACTTTACTTATTCACTTTTCTAAATACTTAATACTTCTCAAAGCATACTCCTTAAAACTGAAATTATATCTTCTTTTCTTACTTTACTTATTCACTTTTCTAAATACTTATTACTTCTCAAAGCATACTCCTTAAAACTGAAATTATATCTTCTTTTCTTACTTTACTTATTCACTTTTCTAAATACTTATTACTTCTCAAAGCATACTCCTTAAAACTGAAATTATATCTTCTTTTCTTACTTTACTTATTCACTTTTCTAAATACTTATTACTTCTCAAAGCATACTCCTTAAAACTGAAATTATATCTTCTTTTCTTACTTTACTTATTCACTTTTCTAAATACTTATTACTTCTCAAAGCATACTCCTTAAAACTGAAATTATATCTTCTTTTCTTACTTTACTTATTCACTTTTCTAAATACTTATTACTTCTCAAAGCATACTCCTTAAAACTGAAATTATATCTTCTTTTCTTACTTTACTTATTCACTTTTCTAAATACTTATTACTTCTCAAAGCATACTCCTTAAAACTGAAATTATATCTTCTTTTCTTACTTTACTTATTCACTTTTCTAAATACTTATTGCTTCTCAAAGCATACTCCTTAAATCTGAAATTATATCTTCTTTTCTTACTTTACTTATTCACTTTTTAAAATACTTAATACTTCTCAAAGCATACTCCTTAAAACTGAAATTATATCTTCTTTTCTTACTTTACTTATTCACTTTTCTAAATACTTATTACTTCTCAAAGCATACTCCTTAAAACTGAAATTATATCTTCTTTTCTTACTTTACTTATTCACTTTTCTAAATACTTATTACTTCTCAAAGCATACTCCTTAAAACTGAAATTCTTTCTTCTTTTCTTACTTTACTTATTCACTTTTCTAAATACATATTACTTCTCAAAGCATACTCCTTAAAACTGAAATTATATCTTCTTTTCTTACTTTACTTATTCACTTTTCTAAATACTTAATACTTCTCAAAGCATACTCCTTAAAACTGAAATTATATCTTCTTTTCTTACTTTACTTCTTCACTTTTCTAAATACTTATTACTTCTCAAAGCATACTCCTTAAAACTGAAATTATATCTTCTTTTCTTACTTTACTTATTCACTTTTCAAAATACTTATTGCTTCTCAAAGCATACTCCTTAAAACTGAAATTATATCTTCTTTTCTTACTTTACTTATTCACTTTTCTAAATACTTATTACTTCTCAAAGCATACTCCTTAAAACTGAAATTATATCTTCTTTTCTTACTTTACTTCTTCACTTTTCAAAATACTCATTACTTCTCAAAGCATACTCCTTAAATCTGAAATTATATCTTCTTTTCTTACTTTACTTCTTCACTTTTCTAATTACTTATTACTTCTCAAAGCATACTCCTTAAAACTGAAATTATATCTTCTTTTCTTACTTTACTTATTCACTTTTCTAAATACTTATTACTTCTCAAAGCATACTCCTTAAATCTGAAATTATATCTTCTTTTCTTACTTTACTTCTTCACTTTTTAAAATACTTATTACTTCTCAAAGCATACTCCTTAAAACTGAAATTCTTTCTTCTTTTCTTACTTTACTTATTCACTTTTCTAAATACTTATTACTTCTCAAAGCATACTCCTTAAAACTGAAATTATATCTTCTTTTCTTACTTTACTTATTCACTTTTTAAAATACTTATTACTTCTCAAAGCATACTCCTTAAAACTGAAATTATATCTTCTTTTCTTACTTTACTTATTCACTTTTCTAAATACTTATTACTTCTCAAAGCATACTCCTTAAAACTGAAATTATATCTTCTTTTCTTACTTTACTTATTCCCTTTTCTAAATACTTATTTCTTCTCAAAGCATACTCCTTAAAACTGAAATTATATCTTCTTTTCTTACTTTACTTATTCACTTTTCTAAATACTTATTTCTTCTCAAAGCATACTCCTTAAAACTGAAATTATATCTTCTTTTCTTACTTTACTTCTTCACTTTTCTAAATACTTAATACTTCTCAAAGCATACTCCTTAAAACTGAAATTATATCTTCTTTTCTTACTTTACTTATTCACTTTTCTAAATACTTAATACTTCTCAAAGCATACTCCTTAAAACTGAAATTATATCTTCTTTTCTTACTTTACTTATTCACTTTTCTAAATACTTAATACTTCTCAAAGCATACTCCTTAAAACTGAAATTATATCTTCTTTTCTTACTTTACTTATTCACTTTTCTAAATACTTATTACTTCTCAAAGCATACTCCTTAAAACTGAAATTATATCTTCTTTTCTTACTTTACTTATTCACTTTTCTAAATACTTATTACTTCTCAAAGCATACTCCTTAAAACTGAAATTATATCTTCTTTTCTTACTTTACTTATTCACTTTTCTAAATACTTATTACTTCTCAAAGCATACTCCTTAAAACTGAAATTATATCTTCTTTTCTTACTTTACTTATTCACTTTTCTAAATACTTATTACTTCTCAAAGCATACTCCTTAAAACTGAAATTCTTTCTTCTTTTCTTACTTTACTTATTCACTTTTCTAAATACTTATTACTTCTCAAAGCATACTCCTTAAATCTGAAATTATATCTTCTTTTCTTACTTTACTTCTTCACTTTTCTAAATACTTATTACTTCTCAAAGCATACTCCTTAAAACTGAAATTATATCTTCTTTTCTTACTTTACTTATTCACTTTTCTAAATACTTATTACTTCTCAAAGCATACTCCTTAAAACTGAAATTCTTTCTTCTTTTCTTACTTTACTTATTCACTTTTCTAAATACTTATTGCTTCTCAAAGCATACTCCTTAAAACTGAAATTCTTTCTTCTTTTCTTACTTTACTTATTCACTTTTCTAAATACTTATTACTTCTCAAAGCATACTCCTTAAAACTGAAATTATATCTTCTTTTCTTACTTTACTTATTCACTTTTCTAAATACTTATTACTTCTCAAAGCATACTCCTTAAAACTGAAATTATATCTTCTTTTCTTACTTTACTTATTCACTTTTCTAAATACTTAATACTTCTCAAAGCATACTCCTTAAAACTGAAATTATATCTTCTTTTCTTACTTTACTTATTCACTTTTCTAAATACTTATTGCTTCTCAAAGCATACTCCTTAAAACTGAAATTATATCTTCTTTTCTTACTTTACTTATTCACTTTTCTAAATACTTATTACTTCTCAAAGCATACTCCTTAAAACTGAAATTCTTTCTTCTTTTCTTACTTTACTTATTCACTTTTCTAAATACTTATTACTTCTCAAAGCATACTCCTTAAATCTGAAATTATATCTTCTTTTCTTACTTTACTTATTCACTTTTCTAAATACTTATTACTTCTCAAAGCATACTCCTTAAAACTGAAATTCTTTCTTCTTTTCTTACTTTACTTATTCACTTTTCTAAATACTTATTACTTCTCAAAGCATACTCCTTAAAACTGAAATTCTTTCTTCTTTTCTTACTTTACTTATTCACTTTTCTAAATACTTATTGCTTCTCAAAGCATACTCCTTAAAACTGAAATTATATCTTCTTTTCTTACTTTACTTATTCACTTTTCTAAATACTTATTACTTCTCAAAGCATACTCCTTAAAACTGAAATTATATCTTCTTTTCTTACTTTACTTATTCACTTTTCTAAATACTTATTTCTTCTCAAAGCATACTCCTTAAAACTGAAATTATATCTTCTTTTCTTACTTTACTTATTCACTTTTCTAAATACTTATTTCTTCTCAAAGCATACTCCTTAAAACTGAAATTATATCTTCTTTTCTTACTTTACTTCTTCACTTTTCTAAATACTTAATACTTCTCAAAGCATACTCCTTAAAACTGAAATTCTTTCTTCTTTTCTTACTTTACTTATTCACTTTTCTAAATACTTAATACTTCTCAAAGCATACTCCTTAAAACTGAAATTATATCTTCTTTTCTTACTTTACTTCTTCACTTTTCAAAATGCTCATTATTTCTCAAAGCATACTCCTTAAATCTGAAATTATATCTTCTTTTCTTACTTTACTTATTCACTTTTCTAAATACTTATTGCTTCTCAAAGCATACTCCTTAAATCTGAAATTATATCTTCTTTTCTTACTTTACTTATTCACTTTTCTAAATACTTATTACTTCTCAAAGCATACTCCTTAAAACTGAAATTATATCTTCTTTTCTTACTTTACTTATTCACTTTTCTAAATACTTATTACTTCTCAAAGCATACTCCTTAAAACTGAAATTATATCTTCTTTTCTTACTTTACTTATTCACTTTTCTAAATACTTATTACTTCTCAAAGCATACTCCTTAAAACTGAAATTATATCTTCTTTTCTTACTTTACTTATTCACTTTTCTAAATACTTATTACTTCTCAAAGCATACTCCTTAAAACTGAAATTATATCTTCTTTTCTTACTTTACTTATTCACTTTTCTAAATACTTATTACTTCTCAAAGCATACTCCTTAAAACTGAAATTATATCTTCTTTTCTTACTTTACTTATTCACTTTTCTAAATACTTATTACTTCTCAAAGCATACTCCTTAAAACTGAAATTATATCTTCTTTTCTTACTTTACTTCTTCACTTTTCAAAATACTCATTACTTCTCAAAGCATACTCCTTAAATCTGAAATTATATCTTCTTTTCTTACTTTACTTATTCACTTTTCTAAATACTTATTACTTCTCAAAGCATACTCCTTAAAACTGAAATTATATCTTCTTTTCTTACTTTACTTATTCACTTTTTAAAATACTTATTACTTCTCAAAGCATACTCCTTAAAACTGAAATTATATCTTCTTTTCTTACTTTACTTATTCACTTTTCTAAATACTTATTTCTTCTCAAAGCATACTCCTTAAAACTGAAATTATATCTTCTTTTCTTACTTTACTTCTTCACTTTTCTAAATACTTAATACTTCTCAAAGCATACTCCTTAAAACTGAAATTCTTTCTTCTTTTCTTACTTTACTTATTCACTTTTCTAAATACTTATTTCTTCTCAAAGCATACTCCTTAAAACTGAAATTATATCTTCTTTTCTTACTTTACTTCTTCACTTTTCTAAATACTTATTACTTCTCAAAGCATACTCCTTAAAACTGAAATTATATCTTCTTTTCTTACTTTACTTATTCACTTTTCTAAATACTTAATACTTCTCAAAGCATACTCCTTAAATCTGAAATTATATCTTCTTTTCTTACTTTACTTCTTCACTTTTCTAAATACTTATTACTTCTCGAAGCATACTCCTTAAAACTGAAATTATATCTTCTTTTCTTACTTTACTTCTTCACTTTTCTAAATACTTATTACTTCTCAAAGCATACTCCTTAAAACTGAAATTATATCTTCTTTTCTTACTTTACTTATTCACTTTTCTAAATACTTATTGCTTCTCAAAGCATACTCCTTAAAACTGAAATTCTTTCTTCTTTTCTTACTTTACTTCTTCACTTTTCTAAATACTTAATACTTCTCAAAGCATACTCCTTAAAACTGAAATTATATCTTCTTTTCTTACTTTACTTATTCACTTTTCTAAATACTTATTACTTCTCAAAGCATACTCCTTAAAACTGAAATTCTTTCTTCTTTTCTTACTTTACTTATTCACTTTTCTAAATACTTATTACTTCTCAAAGCATACTCCTTAAATCTGAAATTATATCTTCTTTTCTTACTTTACTTATTCACTTTTCAAAATACTTATTACTTCTCAAAGCATACTCCTTAAAACTGAAATTATATCTTCTTTTCTTACTTTACTTCTTCACTTTTCTAAATACTTATTACTTCTCAAAGCATACTCCTTAAAACTGAAATTATATCTTCTTTTCTTACTTTACTTATTCACTTTTCTAAATACTTATTGCTTCTCAAAGCATACTCCTTAAAACTGAAATTATATCTTCTTTTCTTACTTTACTTATTCACTTTTCTAAATACTTAATACTTCTCAAAGCATACTCCTTAAAACTGAAATTATATCTTCTTTTCTTACTTTACTTCTTCACTTTTCAAAATACTCATTACTTCTCAAAGCATACTCCTTAAATCTGAAATTATATCTTCTTTTCTTACTTTACTTATTCACTTTTCTAAATACTTATTTCTTCTCAAAGCATACTCCTTAAATCTGAAATTATATCTTCTTTTCTTACTTTACTTCTTCACTTTTCTAAATACTTATTACTTCTCAAAGCATACTCCTTAAAACTGAAATTATATCTTCTTTTCTTACTTTACTTATTCACTTTTCTAAATACTTATTTCTTCTCAAAGCATACTCCTTAAAACTGAAATTATATCTTCTTTTCTTACTTTACTTATTCACTTTTCTAAATACTTATTACTTCTCAAAGCATACTCCTTAAAACTGAAATTCTTTCTTCTTTTCTTACTTTACTTATTCACTTTTCTAAATACTTATTACTTCTCAAAGCATACTCCTTAAAACTGAAATTATATCTTCTTTTCTTACTTTACTTATTCACTTTTCTAAATACTTATTACTTCTCAAAGCATACTCCTTAAAACTGAAATTATATCTTCTTTTCTTACTTTACTTATTCACTTTTCTAAATACTTATTACTTCTCAAAGCATACTCCCTTAAAACTGAAATTATATCTTCTTTTCTTACTTTACTTATTCACTTTTCTAAATACTTATTGCTTCTCAAAGCATACTCCTTAAAACTGAAATTATATCTTCTTTTCTTACTTTACTTCTTCACTTTTCTAAATACTTATTACTTCTCAAAGCATACTCCTTAAAACTGAAATTATATCTTCTTTTCTTACTTTACTTATTCACTTTTCTAAATACTTATTACTTCTCAAAGCATACTCCTTAAAACTGAAATTCTTTCTTCTTTTCTTACTTTACTTATTCACTTTTCTAAATACTTATTACTTCTCAAAGCATACTCCTTAAAACTGAAATTCTTTCTTCTTTTCTTACTTTACTTATTCACTTTTCTAAATACTTATTACTACTCAAAGCATACTCCTTAAAACTGAAATTCTTTCTTCTTTTTTTACTTTACTTCTTCACTTTTTAAAATACTTATTACTTCTCAAAGCATACTCCTTAAATCTGAAATTATATCTTCTTTTCTTACTTTACTTATTCACTTTTCTAAATACTTATTACTTCTCAAAGCATACTCCTTAAAACTGAAATTCTACCTTCTTTTCTTACTTTACTTCTTCACTTTTCAAAATACTTATTACTTCTCAAAGCATACTCCTTAAAACTGAAATTATATCTTCTTTTCTTACTTTACTTATTCACTTTTCTAAATACTTATTACTTCTCAAAGCATACTCCTTAAATCTGAAATTATATCTTCTTTTCTTACTTTACTTATTCACTTTTCTAAATACTTATTACTTCTCAAAGCATACTCCTTAAAACTGAAATTATATCTTCTTTTCTTACTTTACTTATTCACTTTTCTAAATACTTATTACTTCTCAAAGCATACTCCTTAAAACTGAAATTATATCTTCTTTTCTTACTTTACTTCTTCACTTTTCTAAATACTTAATACTTCTCAAAGCATACTCCTTAAAACTGAAATTCTTTCTTCTTTTCTTACTTTACTTATTCACTTTTCTAAATACTTAATACTTCTCAAAGCATACTCCTTAAAACTGAAATTCTTTCTTCTTTTCTTACTTTACTTATTCACTTTTTAAAATACTTATTACTTCTCAAAGCATACTCCTTAAAACTGAAATTATATCTTCTTTTCTTACTTTACTTCTTCACTTTTCTAAATACTTATTACTTCTCAAAGCATACTCCTTAAAACTGAAATTATATCTTCTTTTCTTACTTTACTTATTCACTTTTCTAAATACTTATTACTTCTCAAAGCATACTCCTTAAAACTGAAATTATATCTTCTTTTCTTACTTTACTTATTCACTTTTCTAAATACTTATTGCTTCTCAAAGCATACTCCTTAAAACTGAAATTATATCTTCTTTTCTTACTTTACTTATTCACTTTTCTAAATACTTATTTCTTCTCAAAGCATACTCCTTAAAACTGAAATTATATCTTCTTTTCTTACTTTACTTCTTCACTTTTCTAAATACTTATTGCTTCTCAAAGCATACTCCTTAAAACTGAAATTCTTTCTTCTTTTCTTACTTTACTTATTCACTTTTCTAAATACTTATTACTACTCAAAGCATACTCCTTAAAACTGAAATTCTTTCTTCTTTTTTTACTTTACTTATTCACTTTTCTAAATACTTAATACTTCTCAAAGCATACTCCTTAAAACTGAAATTATATCTTCTTTTCTTACTTTACTTATTCACTTTCTAAATACTTATTGCTTCTCAAAGCATACTCCTTAAAACTGAAATTATATCTTCTTTTCTTACTTTACTTATTCACTTTTCTAAATACTTATTACTTCTCAAAGCATACTCCTTAAAACTGAAATTCTTTCTTCTTTTCTTACTTTACTTATTCACTTTTCTAAATACTTATTACTTCTCAAAGCATACTCCTTAAATCTGAAATTATATCTTCTTTTCTTACTTTACTTCTTCACTTTTCTAAATACTTATTACTTCTCAAAGCATACTCCTTAAAACTGAAATTATATCTTCTTTTCTTACTTTACTTATTCACTTTTCTAAATACTTATTACTTCTCGAAGCATACTCCTTAAATTTGAAATTATATCTTCTTTTTTTACTTTACTTCTTCACTTTTCTAAATACTTATTACTTCTCAAAGCATACTCCTTAAAACTGAAATTATATCTTCTTTTCTTACTTTACTTATTCACTTTTCTAAATACTTATTACTACTCAAAGCATACTCCTTAAAACTGAAATTATATCTTCTTTTCTTACTTTACTTATTCACTTTTCTAAATACTTATTACTTCTCAAAGCATACTCCTTAAAACTGAAATTATATCTTCTTTTCTTACTTTACTTATTCACTTTTCTAAATACTTATTACTTCTCAAAGCATACTCCTTAAAACTGAAATTCTTTCTTCTTTTCTTACTTTACTTATTCACTTTTCTAAATACTTATTACTTCTCAAAGCATACTCCTTAAAACTGAAATTATATCTTCTTTTCTTACTTTACTTATTCACTTTTCTAAATACTTATTACTTCTCAAAGCATACTCCTTAAAACTGAAATTCTACCTTCTTTTCTTACTTTACTTATTCACTTTTCTAAATACTTATTACTACTCAAAGCATACTCCTTAAAACTGAAATTATATCTTCTTTTCTTACTTTACTTCTTCACTTTTCAAAATACTCATTACTTCTCAAAGCATACTCCTTAAATCTGAAATTATATCTTCTTTTCTTACTTTACTTATTCACTTTTCTAAATACTTATTTCTTCTCAAAGCATACTCCTTAAAACTGAAATTATATCTTCTTTTCTTACTTTACTTCTTCACTTTTCTAAATACTTATTACTTCTCAAAGCATACTCCTTAAAACTGAAATTATATCTTCTTTTCTTACTTTACTTATTCACTTTTCTAAATACTTATTACTTCTCAAAGCATACTCCTTAAAACTGAAATTATATCTTCTTTTCTTACTTTACTTATTCACTTTTCTAAATACTTATTACTTCTCAAAGCATACTCCTTAAAACTGAAATTATATCTTCTTTTCTTACTTTACTTATTCACTTTTCTAAATACTTAATACTTCTCAAAGCATACTCCTTAAAACTGAAATTATATCTTCTTTTCTTACTTTACTTCTTCACTTTTCAAAATACTTATTACTTCTCAAAGCATACTCCTTAAAACTGAAATTCTACCTTCTTTTCTTACTTTACTTATTCACTTTTCTAAATACTTATTACTACTCAAAGCATACTCCTTAAAACTGAAATTATATCTTCTTTTCTTACTTTACTTATTCACTTTTCTAAATACTTATTACTTCTCGAAGCATACTCCTTAAAACTGAAATTATATCTTCTTTTCTTACTTTACTTATTCACTTTTCTAAATACTTATTACTTCTCAAAGCATACTCCTTAAAACTGAAATTATATCTTCTTTTCTTACTTTACTTATTCACTTTTCTAAATACTTATTACTACTCAAAGCATACTCCTTAAAACTGAAATTATATCTTCTTTTCTTACTTTACTTATTCACTTTTCTAAATACTTATTACTTCTCGAAGCATACTCCTTAAAACTGAAATTATATCTTCTTTTCTTACTTTACTTATTCACTTTTCTAAATACTTATTACTTCTCAAAGCATACTCCTTAAAACTGAAATTATATCTTCTTTTCTTACTTTACTTATTCACTTTTCTAAATACTTATTACTACTCAAAGCATACTCCTTAAAACTGAAATTATATCTTCTTTTCTTACTTTACTTATTCACTTTTCTAAATACTTATTACTTCTCGAAGCATACTCCTTAAAACTGAAATTATATCTTCTTTTCTTACTTTACTTATTCACTTTTCTAAATACTTATTACTTCTCAAAGCATACTCCTTAAAACTGAAATTATATCTTCTTTTCTTACTTTACTTATTCACTTTTCTAAATACTTATTACTTCTCAAAGCATACTCCTTAAAACTGAAATTCTTTCTTCTTTTTTTACTTTACTTCTTCACTTTTTAAAATACTTATTACTTCTCAAAGCATACTCCTTAAATCTGAAATTATATCTTCTTTTCTTACTTTACTTATTCACTTTTCTAAATACTTATTACTTCTCAAAGCATACTCCTTAAAACTGAAATTCTACCTTCTTTTCTTACTTTACTTCTTCACTTTTCAAAATACTTATTACTTCTCAAAGCATACTCCTTAAAACTGAAATTATATCTTCTTTTCTTACTTTACTTATTCACTTTTCTAAATACTTATTACTTCTCAAAGCATACTCCTTAAAACTGAAATTATATCTTCTTTTCTTACTTTACTTATTCACTTTTCTAAATACTTATTACTTCTCAAAGCATACTCCTTAAAACTGAAATTATATCTTCTTTTCTTACTTTACTTATTCACTTTTCTAAATACTTATTGCTTCTCAAAGCATACTCCTTAAAACTGAAATTCTTTCTTCTTTTCTTACTTTACTTCTTCACTTTTCTAAATACTTAATACTTCTCAAAGCATACTCCTTAAAACTGAAATTCTTTCTTCTTTTCTTACTTTACTTCTTCACTTTTCTAAATACTTATTACTTCTCAAAGCATACTCCTTAAATCTGAAATTATATCTTCTTTTCTTACTTTACTTATTCCCTTTTCTAAATACTTTTTTCTTCTCAAAGCATACTCCTTAAAACTGAAATTATATCTTCTTTTCTTACTTTACTTATTCACTTTTCTAAATACTTATTACTTCTCAAAGCATACTCCTTAAAACTGAAATTATATCTTCTTTTCTTACTTTACTTCTTCACTTTTCAAAATACTCATTACTTCTCAAAGCATACTCCTTAAATCTGAAATTATATCTTCTTTTCTTACTTTACTTATTCACTTTTCAAAATACTTATTACTTCTCAAAGCATACTCCTTAAAACTGAAATTATATCTTCTTTTCTTACTTTACTTCTTCACTTTTCAAAATACTCATTACTTCTCAAAGCATACTCCTTAAATCTGAAATTATATCTTCTTTTCTTACTTTACTTATTCACTTTTCTAAATACTTATTTCTTCTCAAAGCATACTCCTTAAAACTGAAATTATATCTTCTTTTCTTACTTTACTTATTCACTTTTCAAAATACTTATTACTTCTCAAAGCATACTACTTAAAACTGAAATTATATCTTCTTTTCTTACTTTACTTATTCACTTTTCAAAATACTTATTACTTCTCAAAGCATACTCCTTAAAACTGAAATTATATCTTCTTTTCTTACTTTACTTCTTCACTTTTCAAAATACTCATTACTTCTCAAAGCATACTCCTTAAATCTGAAATTATATCTTCTTTTCTTACTTTACTTATTCACTTTTCAAAATACTTATTACTTCTCAAAGCATACTCCTTAAAACTGAAATTATATCTTCTTTTCTTACTTTACTTCTTCACTTTTCAAAATACTTATTACTTCTCAAAGCATACTCCTTAAAACTGAAATTCTACCTTCTTTTCTTACTTTACTTATTCACTTTTCTAAATACTTATTACTACTCAAAGCATACTCCTTAAAACTGAAATTATATCTTCTTTTCTTACTTTACTTATTCACTTTTCTAAATACTTATTACTTCTCGAAGCATACTCCTTAAAACTGAAATTATATCTTCTTTTCTTACTTTACTTATTCACTTTTCTAAATACTTATTACTTCTCAAAGCATACTCCTTAAAACTGAAATTATATCTTCTTTTCTTACTTTACTTATTCACTTTTCTAAATACTTATTACTTCTCAAAGCATACTCCTTAAAACTGAAATTCTTTCTTCTTTTTTTACTTTACTTCTTCACTTTTTAAAATACTTATTACTTCTCAAAGCATACTCCTTAAATCTGAAATTATATCTTCTTTTCTTACTTTACTTATTCACTTTTCTAAATACTTATTACTTCTCAAAGCATACTCCTTAAAACTGAAATTCTACCTTCTTTTCTTACTTTACTTATTCACTTTTCTAAATACTTATTACTTCTCAAAGCATACTCCTTAAAACTGAAATTCTTTCTTCTTTTTTTACTTTACTTCTTCACTTTTTAAAATACTTATTACTTCTCAAAGCATACTCCTTAAATCTGAAATTATATCTTCTTTTCTTACTTTACTTCTTCACTTTTCAAAATACTTATTACTTCTCAAAGCATACTCCTTAAAACTGAAATTATATCTTCTTTTCTTACTTTACTTATTCACTTTTCTAAATACTTATTACTTCTCAAAGCATACTCCTTAAAACTGAAATTATATCTTCTTTTCTTACTTTACTTCTTCACTTTTCAACATACTTATTACTTCTCAAAGCATACTCCTTAAAACTGAAATTATATCTTCTTTTCTTACTTTACTTATTCACTTTTCTAAATACTTATTGCTTCTCAAAGCATACTCCTTAAAACTGAAATTCTTTCTTCTTTTCTTACTTTACTTCTTCACTTTTCTAAATACTTAATACTTCTCAAAGCATACTCCTTAAAACTGAAATTCTTTCTTCTTTTCTTACTTTACTTCTTCACTTTTCTAAATACTTATTACTTCTCAAAGCATACTCCTTAAATCTGAAATTATATCTTCTTTTCTTACTTTACTTATTCCCTTTTCTAAATACTTTTTTCTTCTCAAAGCATACTCCTTAAAACTGAAATTATATCTTCTTTTCTTACTTTACTTATTCACTTTTCTAAATACTTATTACTTCTCAAAGCATACTCCTTAAAACTGAAATTATATCTTCTTTTCTTACTTTACTTCTTCACTTTTCTAAATACTTATTACTACTCAAAGCATACTCCTTAAAACTGAAATTATATCTTCTTTTCTTACTTTACTTCTTCACTTTTCTAAATACTTATTACTACTCAAAGCATACTCCTTAAAACTGAAATTATATCTTCTTTTCTTACTTTACTTCTTCACTTTTCTAAATACTTATTATTTCTCAAAGCATACTCCTTAAATCTGAAATTCTTTCTTCTTTTCTTACTTTACTTATTAACTTTTCAAAATACTTATTACTTCTCAAAGCATACTCCTTAAATCTGAAATTCTTTCTTCTTTTCTTACTTTACTTATTCACTTTTCAAAATACTTATTACTTCTCAAAGCATACTCCTTAAATCTGAAATTCTTTCTTCTTTTCTTACTTTACTTATTCACTTTTCTAAATACTTATTACTTCTCAAAGCATACTCCTTAAAACTGAAATTCTTTCTTCTTTTCTTACTTTACTTCTTCACTTTTCTAAATACTTAATACTTCTCAAAGCATACTCCTTAAAACTGAAATTATATCTTCTTTTCTTACTTTACTTATTCACTTTTTAAAATACTTATTACTTCTCAAAGCATACTCCTTAAAACTGAAATTATATCTTCTTTTCTTACTTTACTTATTCACTTTTCAAAATACTTATTACTTCTCAAAGCATACTCCTTAAAACTGAAATTATATCTTCTTTTCTTACTTTACTTATTCACTTTTCTAAATACTTATTACTTCTCAAAGCATACTCCTTAAATCTGAAATTATATCTTCTTTTCTTACTTTACTTATTCACTTTTCAAAATACTTATTACTTCTCAAAGCATACTCCTTAAAACTGAAATTATATCTTCTTTTCTTACTTTACTTCTTCACTTTTCTAAATACTTATTACTTCTCAAAGCATACTCCTTAAAACTGAAATTCTTTCTTCTTTTCTTACTTTACTTCTTCACTTTTCTAAATACTTATTACTTCTCAAAGCATACTCCTTAAATCTGAAATTATATCTTCTTTTCTTACTTTACTTATTCACTTTTCTAAATACTTATTACTTCTCAAAGCATACTCCTTAAAACTGAAATTATATCTTCTTTTCTTACTTTACTTATTCACTTTTCTAAATACTTATTACTTCTCAAAGCATACTCCTTAAAACTGAAATTATATCTTCTTTTCTTACTTTACTTATTCACTTTTCTAAATACTTATTACTTCTCAAAGCATACTCCTTAAAACTGAAATTCTTTCTTCTTTTCTTACTTTACTTATTCACTTTTCTAAATACTTATTACTTCTCAAAGCATACTCCTTAAAACTGAAATTATATCTTCTTTTCTTACTTTACTTATTCACTTTTCTAAATACTTATTACTTCTCAAAGCATACTCCTTAAATCTGAAATTATATCTTCTTTTCTTACTTTACTTATTCACTTTTCAAAATACTTATTACTTCTCAAAGCATACTCCTTAAAACTGAAATTATATCTTCTTTTCTTACTTTACTTCTTCACTTTTCTAAATACTTATTACTTCTCAAAGCATACTCCTTAAAACTGAAATTCTACCTTCTTTTCTTACTTTACTTATTCACTTTTCAAAATACTTATTACTTCTCAAAGCATACTCCTTAAAACTGAAATTATATCTTCTTTTCTTACTTTACTTCTTCACTTTTCAAAATACTCATTACTTCTCAAAGCATACTCCTTAAATCTGAAATTATATCTTCTTTTCTTACTTTACTTATTCACTTTTCAAAATACTTATTACTTCTCAAAGCATACTCCTTAAAACTGAAATTATATCTTCTTTTCTTACTTTACTTCTTCACTTTTCAAAATACTCATTACTTCTCAAAGCATACTCCTTAAATCTGAAATTATATCTTCTTTTCTTACTTTACTTATTCACTTTTCTAAATACTTATTTCTTCTCAAAGCATACTCCTTAAAACTGAAATTATATCTTCTTTTCTTACTTTACTTATTCACTTTTCAAAATACTTATTACTTCTCAAAGCATACTACTTAAAACTGAAATTATATCTTCTTTTCTTACTTTACTTATTCACTTTTCAAAATACTTATTACTTCTCAAAGCATACTCCTTAAAACTGAAATTATATCTTCTTTTCTTACTTTACTTCTTCACTTTTCAAAATACTCATTACTTCTCAAAGCATACTCCTTAAATCTGAAATTATATCTTCTTTTCTTACTTTACTTATTCACTTTTCAAAATACTTATTACTTCTCAAAGCATACTCCTTAAAACTGAAATTATATCTTCTTTTCTTACTTTACTTCTTCACTTTTCAAAATACTTATTACTTCTCAAAGCATACTCCTTAAAACTGAAATTCTACCTTCTTTTCTTACTTTACTTATTCACTTTTCTAAATACTTATTACTACTCAAAGCATACTCCTTAAAACTGAAATTATATCTTCTTTTCTTACTTTACTTATTCACTTTTCTAAATACTTATTACTTCTCGAAGCATACTCCTTAAAACTGAAATTATATCTTCTTTTCTTACTTTACTTATTCACTTTTCTAAATACTTATTACTTCTCAAAGCATACTCCTTAAAACTGAAATTATATCTTCTTTTCTTACTTTACTTATTCACTTTTCTAAATACTTATTACTTCTCAAAGCATACTCCTTAAAACTGAAATTCTTTCTTCTTTTTTTACTTTACTTCTTCACTTTTTAAAATACTTATTACTTCTCAAAGCATACTCCTTAAATCTGAAATTATATCTTCTTTTCTTACTTTACTTATTCACTTTTCTAAATACTTATTACTTCTCAAAGCATACTCCTTAAAACTGAAATTCTACCTTCTTTTCTTACTTTACTTCTTCACTTTTCAAAATACTTATTACTTCTCAAAGCATACTCCTTAAAACTGAAATTATATCTTCTTTTCTTACTTTACTTATTCACTTTTCTAAATACTTATTACTTCTCAAAGCATACTCCTTAAAACTGAAATTATATCTTCTTTTCTTACTTTACTTCTTCACTTTTCAACATACTTATTACTTCTCAAAGCATACTCCTTAAAACTGAAATTATATCTTCTTTTCTTACTTTACTTATTCACTTTTCTAAATACTTATTGCTTCTCAAAGCATACTCCTTAAAACTGAAATTCTTTCTTCTTTTCTTACTTTACTTCTTCACTTTTCTAAATACTTAATACTTCTCAAAGCATACTCCTTAAAACTGAAATTCTTTCTTCTTTTCTTACTTTACTTCTTCACTTTTCTAAATACTTATTACTTCTCAAAGCATACTCCTTAAATCTGAAATTATATCTTCTTTTCTTACTTTACTTATTCCCTTTTCTAAATACTTTTTTCTTCTCAAAGCATACTCCTTAAAACTGAAATTATATCTTCTTTTCTTACTTTACTTATTCACTTTTCTAAATACTTATTACTTCTCAAAGCATACTCCTTAAAACTGAAATTATATCTTCTTTTCTTACTTTACTTCTTCACTTTTCTAAATACTTATTACTACTCAAAGCATACTCCTTAAAACTGAAATTATATCTTCTTTTCTTACTTTACTTCTTCACTTTTCTAAATACTTATTACTACTCAAAGCATACTCCTTAAAACTGAAATTATATCTTCTTTTCTTACTTTACTTCTTCACTTTTCTAAATACTTATTATTTCTCAAAGCATACTCCTTAAATCTGAAATTCTTTCTTCTTTTCTTACTTTACTTATTAACTTTTCAAAATACTTATTACTTCTCAAAGCATACTCCTTAAATCTGAAATTCTTTCTTCTTTTCTTACTTTACTTATTCACTTTTCAAAATACTTATTACTTCTCAAAGCATACTCCTTAAATCTGAAATTCTTTCTTCTTTTCTTACTTTACTTATTCACTTTTCTAAATACTTATTACTTCTCAAAGCATACTCCTTAAAACTGAAATTCTTTCTTCTTTTCTTACTTTACTTCTTCACTTTTCTAAATACTTAATACTTCTCAAAGCATACTCCTTAAAACTGAAATTATATCTTCTTTTCTTACTTTACTTATTCACTTTTTAAAATACTTATTACTTCTCAAAGCATACTCCTTAAAACTGAAATTATATCTTCTTTTCTTACTTTACTTATTCACTTTTCAAAATACTTATTACTTCTCAAAGCATACTCCTTAAAACTGAAATTATATCTTCTTTTCTTACTTTACTTATTCACTTTTCTAAATACTTATTACTTCTCAAAGCATACTCCTTAAATCTGAAATTATATCTTCTTTTCTTACTTTACTTATTCACTTTTCAAAATACTTATTACTTCTCAAAGCATACTCCTTAAAACTGAAATTATATCTTCTTTTCTTACTTTACTTCTTCACTTTTCTAAATACTTATTACTTCTCAAAGCATACTCCTTAAAACTGAAATTCTTTCTTCTTTTCTTACTTTACTTCTTCACTTTTCTAAATACTTATTACTTCTCAAAGCATACTCCTTAAATCTGAAATTATATCTTCTTTTCTTACTTTACTTATTCACTTTTCTAAATACTTATTACTTCTCAAAGCATACTCCTTAAAACTGAAATTATATCTTCTTTTCTTACTTTACTTATTCACTTTTCTAAATACTTATTACTTCTCAAAGCATACTCCTTAAAACTGAAATTATATCTTCTTTTCTTACTTTACTTATTCACTTTTCTAAATACTTATTACTTCTCAAAGCATACTCCTTAAAACTGAAATTCTTTCTTCTTTTCTTACTTTACTTATTCACTTTTCTAAATACTTATTACTTCTCAAAGCATACTCCTTAAAACTGAAATTATATCTTCTTTTCTTACTTTACTTATTCACTTTTCTAAATACTTATTACTTCTCAAAGCATACTCCTTAAAACTGAAATTCTACCTTCTTTTCTTACTTTACTTATTCACTTTTCAAAATACTTATTACTTCTCAAAGCATACTCCTTAAAACTGAAATTATATCTTCTTTTCTTACTTTACTTCTTCACTTTTCAAAATACTCATTACTTCTCAAAGCATACTCCTTAAATCTGAAATTATATCTTCTTTTCTTACTTTACTTATTCACTTTTCAAAATACTTATTACTTCTCAAAGCATACTCCTTAAATCTGAAATTCTTTCTTCTTTTCTTACTTTACTTATTCACTTTTCTAAATACTTATTACTTCTCAAAGCATACTCCTTAAAACTGAAATTCTTTCTTCTTTTCTTACTTTACTTCTTCACTTTTCTAAATACTTATTACTACTCAAAGCATACTCCTTAAAACTGAAATTATATCTTCTTTTCTTACTTTACTTATTCACTTTTTAAAATACTTATTACTTCTCAAAGCATACTCCTTAAAACTGAAATTATATCTTCTTTTCTTACTTTACTTATTCACTTTTCAAAATACTTATTACTTCTCAAAGCATACTACTTAAAACTGAAATTATATCTTCTTTTCTTACTTTACTTATTCACTTTTCTAAATACTTATTACTTCTCAAAGCATACTCCTTAAATCTGAAATTATATCTTCTTTTCTTACTTTACTTATTCACTTTTCAAAATACTTATTACTTCTCAAAGCATACTCCTTAAAACTGAAATTATATCTTCTTTTCTTACTTTACTTATTCACTTTTCTAAATACTTATTACTTCTCAAAGCATACTCCTTAAAACTGAAATTCTTTCTTCTTTTCTTACTTTACTTCTTCACTTTTCTAAATACTTATTACTACTCAAAGCATACTCCTTAAAACTGAAATTATATCTTCTTTTCTTACTTTACTTATTCACTTTTCTAAATACTTATTACTTCTCAAAGCATACTCCTTAAATCTGAAATTATATCTTCTTTTCTTACTTTACTTCTTCACTTTTCAACATACTTATTACTTCTCAAAGCATACTCCTTAAAACTGAAATTATATCTTCTTTTCTTACTTTACTTATTCACTTTTCTAAATACTTATTACTTCTCAAAGCATACTCATTAAAACTGAAATTATATCTTCTTTTCTTACTTTACTTATTCACTTTTCTAAATACTTATTACTTCTCAAAGCATACTCCTTAAAACTGAAATTATATCTTCTTTTCTTACTTTACTTATTCACTTTTTAAAATACTTATTACTTCTCAAAGCATACTCCTTAAAACTGAAATTCTTTCTTCTTTTCTTACTTTACTTCTTCACTTTTCTAAATACTTATTACTTCTCAAAGCATACTCCTTAAAACTGAAATTATATCTTCTTTTCTTACTTTACTTATTCACTTTTCTAAATACTTATTACTTCTCAAAGCATACTCCTTAAATCTGAAATTATATCTTCTTTTCTTACTTTACTTCTTCACTTTTCAACATACTTATTACTTCTCAAAGCATACTCCTTAAAACTGAAATTATATCTTCTTTTCTTACTTTACTTATTCACTTTTCTAAATACTTATTACTTCTCAAAGCATACTCCTTAAAACTGAAATTATATCTTCTTTTCTTACTTTACTTATTCACTTTTCTAAATACTTATTACTTCTCAAAGCATACTCCTTAAAACTGAAATTATATCTTCTTTTCTTACTTTACTTCTTCACTTTTCTAAATACTTATTACTTCTCAAAGCATACTCCTTAAAACTGAAATTATATCTTCTTTTCTTACTTTACTTATTCACTTTTCTAAATACTTATTACTTCTCAAAGCATACTCCTTAAAACTGAAATTCTTTCTTCTTTTCTTACTTTACTTCTTCACTTTTCTAAATACTTATTACTACTCAAAGCATACTCCTTAAAACTGAAATTCTTTCTTCTTTTCTTACTTTACTTATTCACTTTTCTAAATACTTATTACTTCTCAAAGCATACTCCTTAAATCTGAAATTATATCTTCTTTTCTTACTTTACTTCTTCACTTTTCTAAATACTTATTACTTCTCAAAGCATACTCCTTAAAACTGAAATTATATCTTCTTTTCTTACTTTACTTCTTCACTTTTCAAAATACTCATTACTTCTCAAAGCATACTCCTTAAATCTGAAATTATATCTTCTTTTCTTACTTTACTTATTCACTTTTCAAAATACTTATTACTTCTCAAAGCATACTCCTTAAATCTGAAATTATATCTTCTTTTCTTACTTTACTTCTTCACTTTTCTAAATACTTATTACTTCTCAAAGCATACTCCTTAAAACTGAAATTATATCTTCTTTTCTTACTTTACTTATTCACTTTTTAAAATACTTATTACTTCTCAAAGCATACTCCTTAAAACTGAAATTCTTTCTTCTTTTCTTACTTTACTTCTTCACTTTTCTAAATACTTATTACTTCTCAAAGCATACTCCTTAAAACTGAAATTATATCTTCTTTTCTTACTTTACTTATTCACTTTTCTAAATACTTATTACTTCTCAAAGCATACTCCTTAAATCTGAAATTATATCTTCTTTTCTTACTTTACTTCTTCACTTTTCAACATACTTATTACTTCTCAAAGCATACTCCTTAAAACTGAAATTATATCTTCTTTTCTTACTTTACTTATTCACTTTTCTAAATACTTATTACTTCTCAAAGCATACTCCTTAAAACTGAAATTCTACCTTCTTTTCTTACTTTACTTCTTCACTTTTCTAAATACTTATTACTACTCAAAGCATACTCCTTAAAACTGAAATTCTTTCTTCTTTTCTTACTTTACTTATTCACTTTTCTAAATACTTATTACTTCTCAAAGCATACTCCTTAAATCTGAAATTATATCTTCTTTTCTTACTTTACTTCTTCACTTTTCTAAATACTTATTACTTCTCAAAGCATACTCCTTAAAACTGAAATTCTTTCTTCTTTTCTTACTTTACTTCTTCACTTTTCTAAATACTTATTACTTCTCAAAGCATACTCCTTAAAACTGAAATTATATCTTCTTTTCTTACTTTACTTATTCACTTTTCTAAATACTTATTACTTCTCAAAGCATACTCCTTAAAACTGAAATTATATCTTCTTTTCTTACTTTACTTATTCACTTTTCTAAATACTTATTACTTCTCAAAGCATACTCCTTAAAACTGAAATTATATCTTCTTTTCTTACTTTACTTCTTCACTTTTCTAAATACTTATTACTACTCAAAGCATACTCCTTAAAACTGAAATTATATCTTCTTTTCTTACTTTACTTCTTCACTTTTCTAAATACTTATTATTTCTCAAAGCATACTCCTTAAAACTGAAATTATATCTTCTTTTCTTACTTTACTTATTCACTTTTCTAAATACTTATTACTTCTCAAAGCATACTCCTTAAAACTGAAATTTTATCTTCTTTTCTTACTTTACTTATTCACTTTTCTAAATACTTATTACTTCTCAAAGCATACTCCTTAAAACTGAAATTATATCTTCTTTTCTTACTTTACTTATTCACTTTTCTAAATACTTATTACTTCTCAAAGCATACTCCTTAAAACTGAAATTCTTTCTTCTTTTCTTACTTTACTTATTCACTTTTCTAAATACTTATTACTTCTCAAAGCATACTCCTTAAAACTGAAATTATATCTTCTTTTCTTACTTTACTTATTCACTTTTCTAAATACTTATTACTTCTCAAAGCATACTCCTTAAAACTGAAATTATATCTTCTTTTCTTACTTTACTTATTCACTTTTCTAAATACTTATTACTTCTCAAAGCATACTCCTTAAAACTGAAATTATATCTTCTTTTCTTACTTTACTTATTCACTTTTCTAAATACTTATTACTACTCAAAGCATACTCCTTAAAACTGAAATTATATCTTCTTTTCTTACTTTACTTCTTCACTTTTCTAAATACTTATTACTACTCAAAGCATACTCCTTAAAACTGAAATTATATCTTCTTTTCTTACTTTACTTCTTCACTTTTCTAAATACTTATTGCTTCTCAAAGCATACTCCTTAAAACTGAAATTCTTTCTTCTTTTCTTACTTTACTTATTCACTTTTCTAAATACTTATTACTTCTCAAAGCATACTCCTTAAAACTGAAATTATATCTTCTTTTCTTACTTTACTTATTCACTTTTCTAAATACTTATTACTTCTCAAAGCATACTCCTTAAAACTGAAATTCTTTCTTCTTTTCTTACTTTACTTATTCACTTTTTAAAATACTTATTACTTCTCAAAGCATACTCCTTAAAACTGAAATTATATCTTCTTTTCTTACTTTACTTATTCACTTTTCTAAATACTTATTACTTCTCAAAGCATACTCCTTAAAACTGAAATTCTTTCTTCTTTTCTTACTTTACTTATTCACTTTTCTAAATACTTATTACTACTCAAAGCATACTCCTTAAAACTGAAATTATATCTTCTTTTCTTACTTTACTTCTTCACTTTTCTAAATACTTATTATTTCTCAAAGCATACTCCTTAAATCTGAAATTATATCTTCTTTTCTTACTTTACTTATTAACTTTTCAAAATACTTATTACTTCTCAAAGCATACTCCTTAAATCTGAAATTCTTTCTTCTTTTCTTACTTTACTTATTCACTTTTCAAAATACTTATTACTTCTCAAAGCATACTCCTTAAATCTGAAATTCTTTCTTCTTTTCTTACTTTACTTATTCACTTTTCTAAATACTTATTACTTCTCAAAGCATACTCCTTAAAACTGAAATTCTTTCTTCTTTTCTTACTTTACTTCTTCACTTTTCTAAATACTTATTACTTCTCAAAGCATACTCCTTAAAACTGAAATTATATCTTCTTTTCTTACTTTACTTATTCACTTTTTAAAATACTTATTACTTCTCAAAGCATACTCCTTAAAACTGAAATTATATCTTCTTTTCTTACTTTACTTATTCACTTTTCAAAATACTTATTACTTCTCAAAGCATACTCCTTAAAACTGAAATTATATCTTCTTTTCTTACTTTACTTATTCACTTTTCTAAATACTTATTATTTCTCAAAGCATACTCCTTAAAACTGAAATTATATCTTCTTTTCTTACTTTACTTCTTCACTTTTCTAAATACTTATTACTACTCAAAGCATACTCCTTAAAACTGAAATTATATCTTCTTTTCTTACTTTACTTCTTCACTTTTCTAAATACTTATTATTTCTCAAAGCATACTCCTTAAAACTGAAATTATATCTTCTTTTCTTACTTTACTTATTCACTTTTCTAAATACTTATTACTACTCAAAGCATACTCCTTAAAACTGAAATTATATCTTCTTTTCTTACTTTACTTATTCACTTTTCTAAATACTTATTACTTCTCAAAGCATACTCCTTAAAACTGAAATTATATCTTCTTTTCTTACTTTACTTATTCACTTTTCTAAATACTTATTACTTCTCAAAGCATACTCCTTAAAACTGAAATTCTTTCTTCTTTTCTTACTTTACTTATTCACTTTTCTAAATACTTATTACTTCTCAAAGCATACTCCTTAAAACTGAAATTATATCTTCTTTTCTTACTTTACTTATTCACTTTTCTAAATACTTATTACTTCTCAAAGCATACTCCTTAAAACTGAAATTCTACCTTCTTTTCTTACTTTACTTATTCACTTTTCAAAATACTTATTACTTCTCAAAGCATACTCCTTAAAACTGAAATTATATCTTCTTTTCTTACTTTACTTCTTCACTTTTCAAAATACTCATTACTTCTCAAAGCATACTCCTTAAATCTGAAATTATATCTTCTTTTCTTACTTTACTTATTCACTTTTCTAAATACTTAATACTTCTCAAAGCATACTCCTTAAAACTGAAATTCTTTCTTCTTTTCTTACTTTACTTATTCACTTTTCTAAATACTTATTTCTTCTCAAAGCATACTCCTTAAAACTGAAATTATATCTTCTTTTCTTACTTTACTTATTCACTTTTCTAAATACTTATTACTTCTCAAAGCATACTCCTTAAAACTGAAATTATATCTTCTTTTCTTACTTTACTTATTCACTTTTCTAAATACTTATTACTTCTCAAAGCATACTCCTTAAAACTGAAATTATATCTTCTTTTCTTACTTTACTTCTTCACTTTTCTAAATACTTATTACTACTCAAAGCATACTCCTTAAAACTGAAATTATATCTTCTTTTCTTACTTTACTTCTTCACTTTTCTAAATACTTATTACTACTCAAAGCATACTCCTTAAAACTGAAATTATATCTTCTTTTCTTACTTTACTTCTTCACTTTTCTAAATACTTATTGCTTCTCAAAGCATACTCCTTAAAACTGAAATTATATCTTCTTTTCTTACTTTACTTATTCACTTTTCTAAATACTTATTACTTCTCAAAGCATACTCCTTAAAACTGAAATTCTTTCTTCTTTTCTTACTTTACTTATTCACTTTTCAACATACTTATTACTTCTCAAAGCATACTCCTTAAAACTGAAATTATATCTTCTTTTCTTACTTTACTTATTCACTTTTCTAAATACTTATTACTTCTCAAAGCATACTCATTAAAACTGAAATTATATCTTCTTTTCTTACTTTACTTATTCACTTTTCTAAATACTTATTACTTCTCAAAGCATACTCCTTAAAACTGAAATTATATCTTCTTTTCTTACTTTACTTATTCACTTTTCTAAATACTTATTACTTCTCAAAGCATACTCCTTAAAACTGAAATTATATCTTCTTTTCTTACTTTACTTATTCACTTTTCTAAATACTTATTACTTCTCAAAGCATACTCCTTAAAACTGAAATTATATCTTCTTTTCTTACTTTACTTCTTCACTTTTCTAAATACTTATTACTACTCAAAGCATACTCCTTAAAACTGAAATTATATCTTCTTTTCTTACTTTACTTCTTCACTTTTCTAAATACTTATTATTTCTCAAAGCATACTCCTTAAAACTGAAATTATATCTTCTTTTCTTACTTTACTTATTCACTTTTCTAAATACTTATTACTTCTCAAAGCATACTCCTTAAAACTGAAATTCTACCTTCTTTTCTTACTTTACTTCTTCACTTTTCTAAATACTTATTACTACTCAAAGCATACTCCTTAAAACTGAAATTCTTTCTTCTTTTCTTACTTTACTTATTCACTTTTCTAAATACTTATTACTTCTCAAAGCATACTCCTTAAATCTGAAATTATATCTTCTTTTCTTACTTTACTTCTTCACTTTTCTAAATACTTATTACTTCTCAAAGCATACTCCTTAAAACTGAAATTCTTTCTTCTTTTCTTACTTTACTTCTTCACTTTTCTAAATACTTATTTCTTCTCAAAGCATACTCCTTAAAACTGAAATTATATCTTCTTTTCTTACTTTACTTATTCACTTTTCTAAATACTTATTACTTCTCAAAGCATACTCCTTAAAACTGAAATTATATCTTCTTTTCTTACTTTACTTATTCACTTTTCTAAATACTTATTACTTCTCAAAGCATACTCCTTAAAACTGAAATTATATCTTCTTTTCTTACTTTACTTCTTCACTTTTCTAAATACTTATTACTACTCAAAGCATACTCCTTAAAACTGAAATTATATCTTCTTTTCTTACTTTACTTCTTCACTTTTCTAAATACTTATTATTTCTCAAAGCATACTCCTTAAAACTGAAATTATATCTTCTTTTCTTACTTTACTTATTCACTTTTCTAAATACTTATTACTTCTCAAAGCATACTCCTTAAAACTGAAATTTTATCTTCTTTTCTTACTTTACTTATTCACTTTTCTAAATACTTATTACTTCTCAAAGCATACTCCTTAAAACTGAAATTATATCTTCTTTTCTTACTTTACTTATTCACTTTTCTAAATACTTATTACTTCTCAAAGCATACTCCTTAAAACTGAAATTCTTTCTTCTTTTCTTACTTTACTTATTCACTTTTCTAAATACTTATTACTTCTCAAAGCATACTCCTTAAAACTGAAATTATATCTTCTTTTCTTACTTTACTTATTCACTTTTCTAAATACTTATTACTTCTCAAAGCATACTCCTTAAAACTGAAATTATATCTTCTTTTCTTACTTTACTTATTCACTTTTCTAAATACTTATTACTTCTCAAAGCATACTCCTTAAAACTGAAATTATATCTTCTTTTCTTACTTTACTTATTCACTTTTCTAAATACTTATTACTACTCAAAGCATACTCCTTAAAACTGAAATTATATCTTCTTTTCTTACTTTACTTCTTCACTTTTCTAAATACTTATTACTACTCAAAGCATACTCCTTAAAACTGAAATTATATCTTCTTTTCTTACTTTACTTCTTCACTTTTCTAAATACTTATTGCTTCTCAAAGCATACTCCTTAAAACTGAAATTATATCTTCTTTTCTTACTTTACTTATTCACTTTTCTAAATACTTATTACTTCTCAAAGCATACTCCTTAAAACTGAAATTATATCTTCTTTTCTTACTTTACTTATTCACTTTTCTAAATACTTATTACTTCTCAAAGCATACTCCTTAAAACTGAAATTATATCTTCTTTTCTTACTTTACTTATTCACTTTTCTAAATACTTATTACTTCTCAAAGCATACTCCTTAAAACTGAAATTATATCTTCTTTTCTTACTTTACTTATTCACTTTTCTAAATACTTAATACTTCTCAAAGCATACTCCTTAAAACTGAAATTATATCTTCTTTTCTTACTTTACTTATTAACTTTTCAAAATACTTATTACTTCTCAAAGCATACTCCTTAAATCTGAAATTCTTTCTTCTTTTCTTACTTTACTTATTCACTTTTCAAAATACTTATTACTTCTCAAAGCATACTCCTTAAATCTGAAATTCTTTCTTCTTTTCTTACTTTACTTATTCACTTTTCTAAATACTTATTACTTCTCAAAGCATACTCCTTAAAACTGAAATTCTTTCTTCTTTTCTTACTTTACTTCTTCACTTTTCTAAATACTTATTACTTCTCAAAGCATACTCCTTAAAACTGAAATTATATCTTCTTTTCTTACTTTACTTATTCACTTTTCTAAATACTTATTTCTTCTCAAAGCATACTCCTTAAAACTGAAATTATATCTTCTTTTCTTACTTTACTTATTCACTTTTCAAAATACTTATTACTTCTCAAAGCATACTCCTTAAAACTGAAATTATATCTTCTTTTCTTACTTTACTTATTCACTTTTCTAAATACTTATTACTTCTCAAAGCATACTCCTTAAAACTGAAATTCTTTCTTCTTTTCTTACTTTACTTCTTCACTTTTCTAAATACTTATTACTTCTCAAAGCATACTCCTTAAATCTGAAATTATATCTTCTTTTCTTACTTTACTTCTTCACTTTTCAACATACTTATTACTTCTCAAAGCATACTCCTTAAAACTGAAATTATATCTTCTTTTCTTACTTTACTTATTCACTTTTCTAAATACTTATTACTACTCAAAGCATACTCCTTAAAACTGAAATTATATCTTCTTTTCTTACTTTACTTATTCACTTTTCTAAATACTTATTACTTCTCAAAGCATACTCCTTAAAACTGAAATTATATCTTCTTTTCTTACTTTACTTATTCACTTTTCTAAATACTTATTACTTCTCAAAGCATACTCCTTAAAACTGAAATTCTTTCTTCTTTTCTTACTTTACTTATTCACTTTTCTAAATACTTATTACTTCTCAAAGCATACTCCTTAAAACTGAAATTATATCTTCTTTTCTTACTTTACTTATTCACTTTTCTAAATACTTATTACTTCTCAAAGCATACTCCTTAAAACTGAAATTCTACCTTCTTTTCTTACTTTACTTATTCACTTTTCAAAATACTTATTACTTCTCAAAGCATACTCCTTAAAACTGAAATTATATCTTCTTTTCTTACTTTACTTCTTCACTTTTCAAAATACTCATTACTTCTCAAAGCATACTCCTTAAATCTGAAATTATATCTTCTTTTCTTACTTTACTTATTCACTTTTCTAAATACTTAATACTTCTCAAAGCATACTCCTTAAAACTGAAATTCTTTCTTCTTTTCTTACTTTACTTATTCACTTTTCTAAATACTTATTTCTTCTCAAAGCATACTCCTTAAAACTGAAATTATATCTTCTTTTCTTACTTTACTTATTCACTTTTCTAAATACTTATTACTTCTCAAAGCATACTCCTTAAAACTGAAATTATATCTTCTTTTCTTACTTTACTTATTCACTTTTCTAAATACTTATTACTTCTCAAAGCATACTCCTTAAAACTGAAATTATATCTTCTTTTCTTACTTTACTTCTTCACTTTTCTAAATACTTATTACTACTCAAAGCATACTCCTTAAAACTGAAATTATATCTTCTTTTCTTACTTTACTTCTTCACTTTTCTAAATACTTATTACTACTCAAAGCATACTCCTTAAAACTGAAATTATATCTTCTTTTCTTACTTTACTTCTTCACTTTTCTAAATACTTATTGCTTCTCAAAGCATACTCCTTAAAACTGAAATTATATCTTCTTTTCTTACTTTACTTATTCACTTTTCTAAATACTTATTACTTCTCAAAGCATACTCCTTAAAACTGAAATTCTTTCTTCTTTTCTTACTTTACTTATTCACTTTTCAACATACTTATTACTTCTCAAAGCATACTCCTTAAAACTGAAATTATATCTTCTTTTCTTACTTTACTTATTCACTTTTCTAAATACTTATTACTTCTCAAAGCATACTCATTAAAACTGAAATTATATCTTCTTTTCTTACTTTACTTATTCACTTTTCTAAATACTTATTACTTCTCAAAGCATACTCCTTAAAACTGAAATTATATCTTCTTTTCTTACTTTACTTATTCACTTTTTAAAATACTTATTACTTCTCAAAGCATACTCCTTAAAACTGAAATTCTTTCTTCTTTTCTTACTTTACTTCTTCACTTTTCTAAATACTTATTACTTCTCAAAGCATACTCCTTAAAACTGAAATTATATCTTCTTTTCTTACTTTACTTATTCACTTTTTAAAATACTTATTACTTCTCAAAGCATACTCCTTAAAACTGAAATTCTTTCTTCTTTTCTTACTTTACTTCTTCACTTTTCAACATACTTATTACTTCTCAAAGCATACTCCTTAAAACTGAAATTATATCTTCTTTTCTTACTTTACTTATTCACTTTTTAAAATACTTATTACTTCTCAAAGCATACTCCTTAAAACTGAAATTATATCTTCTTTTCTTACTTTACTTATTCACTTTTCTAAATACTTATTACTTCTCAAAGCATACTCCTTAAAACTGAAATTCTTTCTTCTTTTCTTACTTTACTTCTTCACTTTTCTAAATACTTATTACTACTCAAAGCATACTCCTTAAAACTGAAATTCTTTCTTCTTTTCTTACTTTACTTCTTCACTTTTCTAAATACTTATTATTTCTCAAAGCATACTCCTTAAAACTGAAATTATATCTTCTTTTCTTACTTTACTTATTCACTTTTCTAAATACTTATTACTTCTCAAAGCATACTCCTTAAAACTGAAATTTTATCTTCTTTTCTTACTTTACTTATTCACTTTTCTAAATACTTATTACTTCTCAAAGCATACTCCTTAAATCTGAAATTATATCTTCTTTTCTTACTTTACTTATTCACTTTTCAAAATACTTATTACTTCTCAAAGCATACTCCTTAAATCTGAAATTATATCTTCTTTTCTTACTTTACTTCTTCACTTTTCTAAATACTTATTACTTCTCAAAGCATACTCCTTAAAACTGAAATTATATCTTCTTTTCTTACTTTACTTATTCACTTTTCTAAATACTTATTACTTCTCAAAGCATACTCCTTAAAACTGAAATTATATCTTCTTTTCTTACTTTACTTATTCACTTTTCTAAATACTTATTACTTCTCAAAGCATACTCCTTAAAACTGAAATTATATCTTCTTTTCTTACTTTACTTCTTCACTTTTCTAAATACTTATTACTACTCAAAGCATACTCCTTAAAACTGAAATTATATCTTCTTTTCTTACTTTACTTCTTCACTTTTCTAAATACTTATTATTTCTCAAAGCATACTCCTTAAAACTGAAATTATATCTTCTTTTCTTACTTTACTTATTCACTTTTCTAAATACTTATTACTTCTCAAAGCATACTCCTTAAAACTGAAATTCTACCTTCTTTTCTTACTTTACTTCTTCACTTTTCTAAATACTTATTACTACTCAAAGCATACTCCTTAAAACTGAAATTCTTTCTTCTTTTCTTACTTTACTTATTCACTTTTCTAAATACTTATTACTTCTCAAAGCATACTCCTTAAATCTGAAATTATATCTTCTTTTCTTACTTTACTTCTTCACTTTTCTAAATACTTATTACTTCTCAAAGCATACTCCTTAAAACTGAAATTCTTTCTTCTTTTCTTACTTTACTTATTCACTTTTCTAAATACTTAATACTTCTCAAAGCATACTCCTTAAAACTGAAATTCTTTCTTCTTTTCTTACTTTACTTCTTCACTTTTCTAAATACTTATTTCTTCTCAAAGCATACTCCTTAAAACTGAAATTATATCTTCTTTTCTTACTTTACTTATTCACTTTTCTAAATACTTATTACTTCTCAAAGCATACTCCTTAAAACTGAAATTATATCTTCTTTTCTTACTTTACTTATTCACTTTTCTAAATACTTATTACTTCTCAAAGCATACTCCTTAAAACTGAAATTATATCTTCTTTTCTTACTTTACTTCTTCACTTTTCTAAATACTTATTACTACTCAAAGCATACTCCTTAAAACTGAAATTATATCTTCTTTTCTTACTTTACTTCTTCACTTTTCTAAATACTTATTATTTCTCAAAGCATACTCCTTAAAACTGAAATTATATCTTCTTTTCTTACTTTACTTATTCACTTTTCTAAATACTTATTACTTCTCAAAGCATACTCCTTAAAACTGAAATTTTATCTTCTTTTCTTACTTTACTTATTCACTTTTCTAAATACTTATTACTTCTCAAAGCATACTCCTTAAAACTGAAATTATATCTTCTTTTCTTACTTTACTTATTCACTTTTCTAAATACTTATTACTTCTCAAAGCATACTCCTTAAAACTGAAATTCTTTCTTCTTTTCTTACTTTACTTATTCACTTTTTAAAATACTTATTACTTCTCAAAGCATACTCCTTAAAACTGAAATTATATCTTCTTTTCTTACTTTACTTATTCACTTTTCTAAATACTTATTACTTCTCAAAGCATACTCCTTAAAACTGAAATTATATCTTCTTTTCTTACTTTACTTATTCACTTTTCTAAATACTTATTACTTCTCAAAGCATACTCCTTAAAACTGAAATTCTTTCTTCTTTTCTTACTTTACTTATTCACTTTTCTAAATACTTATTACTTCTCAAAGCATACTCCTTAAAACTGAAATT